>VYZW01013450.1:5390-35478 GCA_013401315.1 Balaeniceps rex
CCACAAGCCATTGAATCAACCAATGAAAACATCTTGTTGACCTGACTCATAAATAATTCAGGTTGGAAGGGACTTGTGGAGGTCACCTAGTCCAACCTGCTGCTCAGTGTAGGCCTAATTAGAGTAGGCTGCTCAACTCTAGTTGAGTTTTAGATCTCGCCAAGGATGGATGTTCCACAACGTGTCCAGGCAACTTATTCCAAAATTTGATCACTGTCACGGTAAAAGTTTTCTTTATATCAAAGAGGAATTTCCTAAATTTCATATTGGTTCTGTTGCCCTCTGATCCTGTCCCTGCGCACCTCTGAGAAGAGCCTCTCTGTCTTCTTTGCACCCTCCCATTAGGCAGTTGCAGACAGCAGTAAGATCCTTCTGAGCCATCTCTTCTCCAGGATGAACAAACCCAGCCCTCCGCCTCTTTTCCTACGTCACATGCTCCAGCCCCTGACCATCTTGGTGGCCCATCCATTGACTTGCTCCAGTCTGTCAATGCCTTTCTTGTACTGGGGACACTGAAATCATAATCACAAACAAGTTCTTGACCAAAGGAATCAGCTATTAAAGAATAATGAAATTTCAGCAGGAACTTTGGGGCCCCATGTCAAAATTTTCTTTAGTCTTATATCAGGACATACCCATCATAGCACTAAGATCTTTATAGGTTAGGGTGAATGTTTGTCACTTTGGAGTACAGACTTCTGAGAAACACCAACTTTACCAATGAATTCTCATTGTGAGCTGAAATTAGGGCCTTAATATAAAGTTTAATATAAAGATGAATGTAACCCACATCAATTCACTGAAGTTTTTTCTCTAATCCTCTTATGTGAATCAGTCCTTTTCCCTCAGGGGACACAACATGCACACGGAGCTTCATTATCTCTATTCTTCCAAGCTTAACTGAGGCAACCTATTCACAGATGAGGGCAGAGTTTTTTCTAGTCACAAATTTACTGAAGGGACTAGAATGGACCTGCTGTAGCGTGCATGCTGTGTGTGCTTTTGTAAGGCACAGGCTGATTTTGAAGGGTACTTGTTCAGAAGATGCAGTTTTGACTTTTTTCGCTAAAACCATTAGCATTCATCAATGTACAGCTTACATGCAAGTAGCAAGGTCACTGTTATGTGTTACAGCTTCAGAAACACAAAAGGATGTAGGGGTTGTCTCTCTGAGAGTCCTGGCACAGGTTGGAGCTGACCAAACATCTAGTTCACCCTTGGTAAACTGTGCTTGTTAGTTCATATTTGGTTTTCATGACCTTCTCTTTTACACTGCATTCTGTAAATCTGAACAGTTTCAACATGCCCTTTGTCCCCTTTGATGTAAAAAACCCTCTCTGCAGAAATATTTTTCTCTTTCATTTTAAGAGCACTTTTAAAGACTCCCCCTGAGGCACTCTAGACCACAGCAGTGCCTCAGGACAGCTCTAAGCTCTGTTTCCCTTTATGAATCCAACAAAATGGGATTTTGATTCTAATTTAAAAACTTAAGCTGCCAGTAACAAACAATTATCTATCATGGTTCCAGTTTCAGGATGAAGTATGCTTGACACAACTTAAAAGAATGGTGCCCATTTCTTGCCCAATATATCTTTTTTTATCTTTGTTTTCATTTTAAGATAGTTTGTTTCTCCAATGGAAAAGATGGTTTCATCTGAGATAACACAGACAGAACTGGTTCCTATTTTTCTTTTTTATAGTTTGCCAGCTATATTCAGTAATCCCAGTGCTGCTCTCTGCACTGATCCCATGTCTACTTGGAATTTTCTGTGTACTTGTATTCAAAGGCTGGCCGGCAGATTCAATATGACTTTTTTTTCTTTTTCTTTTTCTTTTTTCTGGCATTAAGAGAAAGGCAACTTCACTTCAGTTCAGAGTGTGGTGATTTTAATTGGTAGCACCTCAGGTAGCATGAGGGCTGACCCAATGGGTAACCAGCGTGGTTTGGCATTTGTGACGGAGAGGAGATGGCAATTACCTTGTTCACGGGATCAGAGCAGCATGTTTCCTGCTGTGTTGGATGCTTTCTGGGATTTTAAATGCAGAACACTTAACATAATATTATTTGCTTTATCACTGCATCTAACCATCACTGATAGGCAATGGCATATGGCAAATCTAGGGTTTTGCTGTGGCTTGTACCATGTAGCTATCATGTGGTGGGGGTTTAGGACCCTGGCACCATGGAGGTATTTTGCTGATTTTACCCAAATGTCTCTTGGAACACGTCCATTGGGGAAGGAAAAAAGAAGCAATCTGTATGAGCCGTTTGTCAAGTATGGGGGAAGAAAGGGAGCGAAGGGCACAGCTATGACCTTCCTAGGTCTCTTCCATGCCCTGTGACATACTGACACTAAACAAGCCCTGTGCCAGATGCATAAGATCATGAAGATGACTTTGTGTAAAGGGCAGACAGATGAGCCTGCAACAGCTGTAAATGGCAAAGAACCACACCACAGCACTGAATGCATCCTAGTGATTACGTATAACACATCACAATTATAGAAAGGCCTTTTGATAATCTTTTCAATAGCAAACTTTTGGGCATCCAGAGTGTTCTGGAGGATGATTAAATCTTCATTGTTAACAAAACATAACTGAGTTATGTGTTTGCTGGCTACCTTGGCTAACTGCTGCACAGATAAGCAGACACTCATGCCCCCCAGCATGTTGTAGACCAGGCTGAATTATGTAAATCATTATCAATGTATAATTGACATCGAAGAAAAAACAACAAATTCTTTATCCAGGGTCTTCTTTCCCTTCCATATGTGCCTTGTTACACTGATGAAAAGAAGTCCTATGCAGCAACGCTGGGTACCCAGAAAGCCTTCAGCTTCTGAAATGTTAGATCAAGGCAGAATCTGTCTTAATGTTTGGGAATGGAGAAGGGTCTCTGCACCAAAGACAGGGAGAACAAAAGTCTTCAAATCTATCAGGGTACAGACTGACCATTTTGGGAACAGTCTCAGCCCAGTCACCATCTATGACTGTGTCTAAACATTAAAAGAGGAAGAAGTTCGCTTTGGAACAACCTGTTGGCAAAATATAATTTGATCAGCTCCATCTTAGCTCAAGGCAGCAGTAGGACCCTGAGCTGAATAACAGTGTGAGTGCCACATGAACGCTGACATATTCATTCTCACCTTTAAGGAGTCATTATCCCTGCTTCAGCTTACAGAGAAGTGAGAGGCAGGGAGAATAAGTGATTTACCCAAGGTCACAGTCAAAATCTATGGCATGGATAGGAACTAAATCCTGACCTATTGAAACCAAGTTCTGCATTTGAACTGCAACATGACCCTTTCTTCATTTTATGGACAGGTAGTTAGAGGACTTACCGATGTGAAAATAGTTTCATAATCCTGGCAAATATGCCAAAAATCCATAGCTGTTGTATATAAATACCTCTCAGATATCACTGCACATCCCAATCTGTCCTTCATTCCTTTTGCTGGCTCAGCAAGGTGTCACATAAAATTAGACTGAGAAGTTAACACATTAAGCATTTATTGATCTCAATAAGTTACAGTCAATATGACCAGTGTCTTAATGAAGAGAAATAAAAGGTCATCTACAATGCTCATACAGTAACTGCGATGCAATACAAAATTAGTTATTTATTAGAACAGAATAAAAAAGGTATTAAAGTCTTTAACTCTTACAATATCAAATAACTAAGGTCAAGATCCAATTTTATCCTAACTTTGTCTGATCTACTTTTAAGACATCCCAAATAACTAGTATGTGCTCTTATATCACTATAAAAAGAATTGCCTAAAGTCACTTACTTCTAACAAAAGTTATTTCAGTTCTAAACTAGCAACATTAAACAGACAGTAGTCACTGCTTTGTCCTTTCCTTGGACAGGGTATCAAACAGGAGACTAAAATTAGCTTTATAAAATGAACCTTTTTTTTTTTTAATGGAAAGCCTTGCTTCACTTTGGTTCCCCAGGAAGCCTACCCTTGACGTCTCTGCACACATTAGCAGAGAAGAAAAGTCTCAAACTCTTCAGGTGAAATCTTTACTTTCCTCAAGGTGATGGCAAAATATTGATCAATTTAAGGCTGTAGTTTCACTCCTGACACTTAGTGAGAAACAAGAGAAAAGCAGCCCTTAATGAAGATCTCTGCCTTACAAGTCCCAGTCTCTGATGTCTGCATTTGGATGGCCATCTACTGAAGCTACATGTTTTTGCCAGATGCTTTGTGTGACCGAGAGCAAGAAGCATCTCCTGCTAAAGACAAGGAAACTCCTATTCGTCCTTAGATGTCCTTGCTTTGACCTAGCAAAAACTTTGGAGCTAGGCGTGATGTGGTACTTACTGACTTGTAAACCCTTGAAGAGAGAAAGCCTGAGGGTGAGGCAGGACAATGCTTCTTCAGCCCCTGAGCCTTAACGGAAAGGCAGATTAATTTCTCTTTTACAAATGTTCAATTTAGTTCAGAGGACACATGACCTAAAGGGCATCCTGATGACACTCAGTTTTATATTTCTACCTCAGAAAGCTTGACGAATGTATTTGAGCACCTGAGGAAACATCTTGGTGAGGAACTGGATGAAAATGAGGTAACACTAGGGTAACCGAGAATTTGGGTAAGTGTAAAAAGGACATGAAAAAAAAAAAGTTGTTTTATACTGTCACAGTTGCAGTCAGTCTTTTGCAAGTTCTCCTAGTGCTGAGAAGTCAGGTCTTGATCCTCAGAGCCACAGGTTTCAGCGAGAATTAGGGACCTGATTGCCTTTTGGAGAGCTCGTTCTCTCCTGGCAGGTCCAAAATGAATTTTTGCTTGGAGGCCCTCACCACATGCCACAAAGTTTCCCTAACAAGGGCACCTTGGGGACATCAGTAGTGAAGGTGTCTTGGTGTACTTTAAGCTTCCTCTTGGCAACCCTTGCCCTGCCTATTCGTTAACATTTGCCATAAGACCATCAAACCCTGTGGCTCTTCTTGACTGGATGCCCCAGCTAAACCCTTCCAGATTTCCATTTCCCTCAGCCCTAGAGAAAGCCGGTGAGCGATGAACACTTTGTCATTCCTGCTGACAGTGGAGATGTCAGAACAAATAAAAGATATCTTCACAGCAACCAGGTCGTTTAAACTTTAATAAACCTTTTGCCTCAGCCCTGCCCTTTGACTGACCGCATCCGCAGCAGCCGGGCAGAGGGGAGCTCAGCCGGTGTCACTGCTGGCATGCAGAGCTACTGCTCAGGTGAAACTCCCGCTGCAGAGCATCAGCAGGACTCTGCCAGAGCCGCAGTCATGCTGACAAGCATCCAAAAAGAATAAAACCAAGAAAAGTAAAAATAAGAGATTAATAGATGAATGGGAAGCATCCAAAAAGAATAAAACAAAGAAATGTAAAAATAAGAGATTAATAGATGAATGGGAAGTGAGTTGAAATGCCTTCCTTCACACCAGTGCACTTCAGCAAAACCATTTTGGGCTCAGACCACCATCATTGAAAATAGACCTTGGCTCATATCTGGCAAATAATGGGGACAGGAAAAAGTATTACTCTGTCAGGGCAGCCTTCTGTCCTAGTGGCCACGAAATGTCGTCGTTATTATTGGATTACTAGGTACCAAATTAAGTCTAAACTCATAAGTCTATGGGAGCATTTATGTTAAACAAAACATCTTCCTCTGTAAGATAACTTCTGTAGACACAGAGATTTTTTAGATTGCAAAAATTCCTCAGCAAAAGACACCTGGCAAGAAAAACTTTGCTGATAAAGGACAATATTCTTCTTCAAACTACCCTAAAAATCCTGTGACCAGTAGAAAAGTTTAAGACGGGCATTTGGAAATGCAGCCATCTGGGCAGTGGGAGAGAGCCATAGGGAAATGAGAACATGAATCCGACAGAAGCCTTTCTTGCCCCCAGTCCTGCTTGCTTTGAAATTGCACTTTGTATTATTTATTTCTGCAAAGCTGAAGTCAGATTACTGCCACTTTTTAGTATATCTGGTGCTGACAACTGTCAGTATCTCATTGATTCTTGCAATAGTTTATGGTTTAACTCTGGAAATTTACCTCTGGAAATAAGGACTCAGTGCCAATCTCAGCTCCTTTTGTTAAAAGAAAAAAAGGCAGCCACAAGGTCCAACCCTAATGGCCATTGGGAAATCAGATAGTAAATATAATAAATCTAACCTTTCATTCAATCTTGTGAGTTTCAAGCCTGTCTCATATTATTTGGAGCTTAAGCATGACCTTTGAATGCTTGGGGATGGGCAATAATAAAGTCTTCTTGTCTTCTTTGACAAAAGGTGGTGCCATTCTGTCCTTTTGGTTCTTCTGAGGGCAATTTCTCTTCCAAGTTGGCAGCCTATCCTTGGCCCATGAGGCATTTAATGCAACAATTATATTAACAAGAATCAGGAAAGTCCAGGCAATTGCACAGGAGATACCCATTTTACTTCTCCTGATTTAATTTCTCCTCTCTTCTTGTAGTTTTCTTCTTCTGGTAGTCATGCAGCTCTGCTTACACTCAGAGCCAGACCAGGAAAAGCGGCTGGTTCTGCTGTGGCGGGGAGGTTGTCCTCATCGCATTACTTCTATCCCTGCTCCTGTCCTTTGCACCTGTGTAGATGCCTGCTCCGGGGCTGTGTAGCACTTTCCTTTTGGGAATGTTTTTCATGCTTCTAAAAGAAGCACCTAAACTATTTTGGGAACCTTCCTCATAAAACAATGGATGATTTAGCCAATATTGGACACACCAGTTTAAAATTAGGATTGGGAGAGACTGACATTTATCTTTACTGAAAACTGACAGCTATGATTCTGGATATTCATGTTTAAATTTATTGCTGCTTATATTTTTTTGTCAATTTCATATGTTTGAATGACACATATTTACCAAAATTGGAATTTATCTGACCAAGTAATGGCAGAGTTAGCCATAAACTTTCTAAGAGGAACTGATGAATTCATGACATGTGTGGATGCCATGGGCACAGGCAGACCACTTACTGGCAGTTCAGGAATTGATTGCCTTCAGGAAATGTTGCCTGCCCATTGTTCCAGTCATGAAGTGCAGTTTTCCCTTTATTTTCTGGTGCACTTTCTGCCATGGAGATATGAAATGTAATTTTCCTTTCTGATAGTTGCATCAAATTGTATTCATTAGCACTTCGTATAATTCAGTGTCTTTCAACATTTGGATTGAAGCTCCTTTCCAAAATACTTTTCCTCCAATTCTGGAGACATTTTCATATTTATGGTGTGTCAAATGCTGTCTTCAAGATTGTACAGAAGCTGCTTATTAGTTTCTTTAACACTTTCTGTTACTTGGAGGACTTTGCCTTTCCATTTGCAGCTGTACCTGTAAAACTATAAACTGAGCAAGTATTTGGTCGTCTAGTGATGATGTTGTCCATTAACTGTAACTATGAGGACAGTGACTGCCTCCTGATTTTTTGTGAAAAATACAATGATTTTTGATAATAGAAAGTACAAAGTAAAGCCTTATCCCAATATAACTTTTATTTTTATCATCTCTGAGCAGATGTTCAAGTTTCCTCGCTTTTTACATGCGTTAGCTGATTCCTCTGAAGCAAGAAAAACGGTAAGTCTCCTCGTCGTTGTGTATCCGTCATGCTGACTACAGTCAGGAAAACCTCTGCTATAGTGGGGAATATGCAAATCCTTTGTGGCAACATCATTCCCCAAACATCAAAACAGGAACATTTTATTGCCTTAGCAGTCCTGGACTACATCAATGAGAAATACAACAAATATGCGATAAGGGAAGATGCTTTTGAAACAGATCTTTTGCAGGTTCCTATGCTCTGGGATGTTTTATTCCCACGCTGTGGGACTGACCAATTTAGGCAATTTAATAGTACAAGGCTCTGAGTACAAGAAAAAGCTGTTCAAGATAAGACTCTCAAGAGCACAAGTATGCATCAGGGAGAAGAAGAAGGATACATTTTATACCAAAATATAACTTTAAAAAATTCTCTGCGTTGGTTTTTTTTTCATCAAAGAATGTAATGAAAGACATAAGTATACTAATTGACTATGACTGATTAAAATGGAAACCCTCTGAGCCTGATTGCATGTCCCAGGCTGTATAGATATGGTAGAGAGATGGCGTTCATGGCGTTCCTTCACCGAGAAATTCCCAGCTATGCAAGGACACACAGCCACTTCAAAAGATAAACCATGCCATGGGATATGGCATGGTTGCCTCTGCGTCAGCTCTGTTCATGCCTTGAATCTGCTTTATGTATATAACTCGATAGTTTTATACATATAGGTATATGTGTGTGTCGGGGGGCAGTTACACATATGGGAAAAGATGAAAGCAAACATACTGTTTCCCAGTTTAAAACATGCTGTTTAAAACTGCTTTGATGCAAACTAAGGGAAACTCAGGAGAGTTAGCATTCACAGCACCATTTTGCTGGTATTTACTGAGAAATCGGACCTAAAAAGAAGTGTCGAAGAAGCAACATGAGCATAGGAGAGAAATCAGAATGAAATCAGAATGACCAAAAAGACAAATCAAAACAGACAATCAAAACAAAAATAGTAAAACCAGGAAAGATAAGAGGTTTTTTCATCTGCATTCTTATCAACTCCAAAGAATAGCCTGTCCCCTTGGCACCTGAGCTGCTAGAAATCCCTGCTGCAGTGGGAAGGTTATTCCACACTCAGGATGTCAACCTGACAGTGTGGTCTTGATGCAGGGGCTCTGGCAATCATCAAAGCAACTGTGATGGATGGACCGTTGACTACAGATGACAGCAAGAAAATAACAAGAAGATATGGCAGAAAGCAGCAATCGAGGTTTACAATGACAGAAGCTGCAGAAGTAAAGATGCCTCATTCCCATAAGCAGGAATGAGGCTGGTAATTCCATGGGACATGATAATATTGAGTGCTTATGCAATGTCTTAAACCTACTTATATGAACTTTATGTAAATATATGCCAGCATAAATCAGATGAACTTTGGATTTGTGGATTAAAGGTTTTTGAGTGTGGATTTCATTTCCTGACAAAAAACAGGCTTTGAGGGAAAGCAGATGTTTTCCACGAACGTTTCTGTTGTACTAGAAAGTTATTTTTGTTACAAAAGGAGAAACATCAGAAACAATCTTCTCAGGACTCTTGCAAAAAATAGGCCAGGGAAAAAAGATTATTCTGCAGATGCATTTTTTTGTAGTGTACAAGGAAACACCTTGATGAAAACATACACGTTTCCATAGAGGAGAGATGCAATAGAAGCAAAGTAAGTTCACATCCATGTTCAATTGTTTTTCTTTTTCCAAGATTTCAAATTATTTCACATGTATTAATACTTGTAACACCGGAATGAGAATACCTGTGGAGGTATTGTGTCTCCATTATAACCCTGGAGTTCTATTAGAACTGCTGTGCAATTTTTTCAAAACTTTGAGTGAAGAGTACGGTGAAGCCAGACAAATTTTCCTTACACCAGCAAGCTGTATTTTTCCTCCACTGCATTGCAGTATAACAACTGCTTCGGTTGGCAGAATGACATTTCATTACCTAGACATATGGGAATTGATTTAAAAAATAGCTAAAGAATGCAAGTGTCCAATTAATAGTAATAGTTGAGCATTAATGCCCATTGACTGAAATTTTTCACTAAGTAGTGTAAGTACGAACTGCATATAAATCCATGAAGACTACCTGCCTAAACTAATCAAATGAAGGAGTTTCTGACCTACTCTTTTTGATTATTAACTCAGTATTTAGACTTTTTGTTCTACCGCTAAATAGAAAATGACATTTCTTGTCATGGTGCAACATCCCTGTTGTAACCGCAGAAGCATCACAGGTCTCTGACAACCAGATTGCAGAAGTTTTCACTTTTCTGTGTAAAATCTTGACAAGGAGGGCTCCATCTCAGGGAACTCTTTAGAAGAGAGCTGGGGGACCAGTATTTCAGCTGTTTTGAAGGGTAGGGAAGAAGAAATTACTTCCATAGCTAAAAGCAAATCCACTCACTCTTTTCAAATGTATCTAGGGGGCTGGGAAAGGAAAGGTAATATTTAAAAAGGAAATAGGTCTTTTGTAGAAGCATTATCTAGGAAGACAGGGATTGGACAAAATTATTAACAACTAAAAAATCATTTTCTGCACATCTGCCATTAATTTGTATAAAGCTGTCTTAACTAGTGTTCAAATCAAAGCCAGTTCAAGTAAACAGAAAAGTGCCTGATTGAATTAATTATGAATTTCAGAGACAAGAAAGGCTAAGCAGCAAGTATTTGCAGGTTTACTTTGCAAGCTTATTGTAGCTTACACCATAGCATGGTGAAAAATATTCTATTCATGCAGAGTTGTGTTATCATAATTGCCAAAATGGTTCAGTATAATTTTAGATATTAAGGCACTAATGAACCTTTAAACGCATGCCGAGTCCCAGTGATGTTATAAATTTACTTGCAGGATAAGGAGTGAAAACCCTTTGTATGTTTGCTTTTCCTGAAGTAGAAATGTTAATACTTTACAGAAGAATTCATACAAATTTCTCTAAAAACTGAGGCATCTAGTCTAAGCTAGTCACTTCAGTGCCATATAAAATCAACAGAAACAGACAGAAAATCCAGAGATAATTCATAAGTAAATGAAAATCTAAGAACAGGGAGAGGCAAACAAACCACCTAGTCCTTTGCTGTGTCTCCAGAACCGGTCAGCATAAGATGCCAAGTGGAAAGTACCAGAACAACTCAAGCAAGTGGTCAAACTTCCTCACAATACTCCCCAAATGCTGCAGCCAGTGGGCTGTGGGGCTCCCGAGGCTAGGGGCAGCATCTCATTCCTCCCCTCTGACAACAGGATTCTAAAAGACAGAGCACAGTTTGGCCTCCTCCAGTGCTTCTCTCTTGCCACTGGCCATGGGAAGAACACAGCTGCCTAAATGCCTCATTTGTAAATGATGCAGTCAGCTGTGACAATGTGTGTCTGTGCCCGGCAGCTTCCCACCAGGCAGTGTCCACACAGATGAGGAGCTGCTTTTGCAAAGTCTGGGCAGTTACTAATTCAGCTAACTCAAAATAAAACTGCACCACAAGCCACTGCATTGCCTACAGGGTAGGCACCGTACCCTCCATCGATCCTGCAGCAAACCAGCGCGAGAAGCCATCCCAAAAAGCCATTAATCCCTGAGCTCGGCACAGCAGGCGTTCAACCTAGCTAATGCACAGCTAGCACAAGAAGCTGCTGAGCAGATCTTTACTGCAGCTGTGGAACTGCTCCCCAGTATGTGATCGCTGAATTGGCATATTATTTCTAAATCCTTGGCCAATGATATATATCTTTTATTTTAGGATGATCAGAGTGGTATGCTATTTTTCTCTTGTACCTCTTGCACAAATGAATCTCAGTCTGCAGACACAACATCTACAATGTTGTATATCCATATGCATGCAAAAAATCTCACCAGATGTAGGGGAACCAACAGGAAGGTGCTGGATTCCACTAGATTTAGATTCATCCAGACACCTGAGTCTCTTTGTGTGATGTCAGCCCTCCCTTCACAGATGGCTATTGTGAACTGACTATATATATAACTTTATAATTAATTCTTCTTTATTCTGACAGAAAGCTGAAGTCTTTTAGCAAATCATTCAGGGTAAATAACAAGCAGCCCAGTTGTTTTGTTATTAATGCATAGATAAAAACAGCCCTCCTTCAAATTGTAGTTATTTTTAAAGGTATTTACTAATATGGCTGTCTGATGCTGGTAACTGGGCAACTGCATTAGTTATTTCATATCTGGCAGCTCACGCTGCTTGAAGAGGTTGAGCAGATCTTCTTTTCTACAACCAATCTCATTTTCTAGTGCTGTTCTAATTGCCACACATGTGGAGCCTATTGCTCCCATCACTGACGGGAACCTAGCAATTGCAGGGACTTTATACATACCTTGTTGCTGATGTTGTGAATTTTGGAGGAAAACTACCACGAAACAAGGATTTGTTCTGTTAAGAAGCACATCCATGAACTGTTCAAGGCACTGGGAGACAGGAGGATGAGTCAGTCCAGTGATGTCCCCGATTCATGATTTAGAAGGAGTGGAAGTTTAAAAAGGAAGAAAAAAGAAAGAAAACAGATGTTCTTTCCCCAGTCCCAGGCAAAGCATCGCCTCTGTCTCCAAATCACTCTCAAAACACTTTTCAGGCTATCACCAGGAGAAAGAATTAGTTGTCAAATACAGATCTGAAAAACCTCAGATCCACTTGTTTCTCTGTTAAATGATGAAGGCAGTAGAACGGAGATTAACTGCCTGTAGCTGAGAACCAGGCTGGAAGGAAAAGAAGCAGCAACAAAGTAAGAAAAGCTTAATGTTTTAGGAAACATACAAGGTTAAATATCTTATTAACTATCATGAGCAAATGGCAGTCCCGCAATTAGCATTTAATCAAATCTGAGGAAGGGACTCAAATGT
Source organism: Balaeniceps rex (assembly GCA_013401315.1). Lineage (NCBI taxonomy): Eukaryota > Metazoa > Chordata > Aves > Pelecaniformes > Balaenicipitidae > Balaeniceps > Balaeniceps rex. Next base: position 17,823 of record VYZW01013450.1, read on the forward strand.
ATTGACTTTATGATCCCCTCTACTAATTAGCTAGTTCTATATATAAAATAGAAATATTTTCTTATTAAAATCAAAGCTATTTCTACTAACATTGGATCTGATCCAATATTAGAGAAAATATAATTATTATCTAAATAATATTTACATAATGTCCTGGAAGAAAGTTAGAAGGAAGATTAAATACTGTAATATCCACTCTGGACATAATATAACTGAAGCAGACATGGAGAAAAAAAAAAAAAGAAAAACCAACTAGACACAATGCATCTGGACACAGTGCAGTGTATGTCTTTCCCCTTTTCTGACTCTAAATGCTGAGATATGTTGTATTTTTTCAAATAACTTAGTCTACATTGGCTATGTCTATACTGCTAAACTAAAATGTGCCAAAGGTCCTGGGAATGATAACTCATTCACTTACAGTGGTAAACTCTTAGAACAAACTCTGGCATGATTTTGTCCCACTCCAGTTAGTTGCCTCCTAAATATTTCCCAGGCAAGGTTCAAAAGTTGGCATGGCCAAGTGGTCATTCCCATGGGTGGTCTGCACATGGCTAACCTGTTTTTGGACTGATGGATGCAGGCTATGGCATACCAGTTGGCCTCAGTGCTGGAGAATAGTCCTGGACATATTTAATTTACCTGTATGGTCACAAACTCCTCAGGGAAACAGGGGTCTCTCTAGAAATAATACAAACTGTAAATTTGGTTGATAGCAATAAACAATTTTAGGATCTTCTCACTCGTTGCAGAAGCTACAAACAGACATGTTACGGTGACAGAAAGGACCAAATTGTACTGGACCCCTGTTTTAAATCTTGTTGAAGGTGAATGCCTGTATTTTTTCCAAATGCTTTTCTTTGTAATGCTGCTGTTTTACATGTATAAGTACATTTGCAGTACAGAAGCTGCTATCAAAGAGCTAGTGGCTTTTTCCCATCCAGAATCTTGCCTTCTTTCTGCCCAACAGCCTTTGAATCAGACAGTAAAGACAGGAATTTTTCTATTGCCAGATAGAATCAATTCAAAGTCTAGACCTGGTTTTATTTTATGACATGTAGAAAATTTATTAATTTCCACTTTATCTCTGCTTCTGGAAATGTATCTCTTCTTAAATTAAAGTGTCTAAAATTTGCTAGTACCATTTGATTTATTCCTCTGGAAAGAGAAGGAGCACCCTGATACGTTTTTAGATCTGACCACCATTGGAAGTGTTCAGTGCATAAAAATCCTGTGCAGAATGTGTAGAGAAAAGTAACAGGAATGTTGCAACTGGTGTGAATGGGGAATGAATGGAAATGTCTGACCATGTTTTGAAGACACCTAAAGATTAGTAGCTCATCACAATCCTAGCATGCAGCAAAGTGCAGCTTCTCAGGACACCCAGGTCAGAGACAAAGGACAGTGAGTAAATGCTGACAACTCACTGAGGTGGGATGGGGTGGAGAGGCTAATCGCCATCAGGCCCAAAAGGGTACAGAAAGGCACGTGCAGAAATCAGCACATGGTTCCCAAACCAGGAGACGAGATGAGGACTCGATAGATGTGTCCTGTCCTCCACTAGGAACACTGGACAGACCACCTGAATTCAGGCATCTTTGATGCTGGACAGAATGCCTGTGTATATACATCCTGGTGCTTGTCTGTGGGAGGGTGAGCGCACATGAGTGAAATCAGTATTGTTTTAAAGTAAATTGCCTTCCAGTCTCATTTTCAGGGAGCAGCAAGAGCAGGGCAGCTCCATGAGGGGAGATGAGCTAGGAGCTGAGGGTGACCCTGCACAGGCAGCAAAAGACCAAAGTAGCCGTGCTATGGACACTGGAATATGTATGTTGGTCTTAGCTTTGCATATCTAAATAAGAATGCTATGTTTTGATGTAGATGATAACTTGGCTGTCAAAGATCCTACCTGTTATGTGAGATATTCTGTAGCACTTAAGAGACAAACATCTGCATGCCTTTGTTTGAAATGTTGAGTATGAATGCTGCCATTCAATGAACAGTTTATTGTGTGATAAATCAAGAAGATCTGCTCATTGTAAGCAAGACATCTTCTCTGGACACTTCATATTCCCTCAGAAAAAGTGTAAAATCATTGCATTTAGATGCCTAAAAGGATCCCCAGAATGTCTAGCCAGCTAAGGTTTGAACAAAGACCATCAGTTCTAAGATGAAAACTTATTATTAAAAATGCCAACAAAAACCCAATATCCCATAAAATAAATAAGGTGGAGATTAAACAGCAAGCTATTATTACAGAAAAAGTAGAAGCAAAATATATTCCATTTCAATTCTGTTATCTATTTTAGAACTTGTATTCACAATTTAACACATGTAGACAATAAATTCAGCAATATACAGGGAAATGAATGAAGAAAATAAATCTTAATCAGAACTGTAGTAAAAAGAATGGGCAAGGAACTGAAGGCTTTAAAAATGAGTCAAGAGGAAATCGTATATTGAAGTGTGTGAATGTGTGGTTATATACATCAACAGTCTGAGTGTGGGCGGTGAGTATGCCTATTGTAAACATGCATGGATAAACAATATGTAAAGCAAAATAGGTTAAATTACCACAAGACATCTTAGCAAACAGAACTGTCAGCTATTGTAAAGTCTTCAGTATAAGAATAACTCATTAAAAATCCTATCCAGAAAGATGGTGGGGGGAAAGAGAAAAAAAAAAGTATTCTTGGAAAGAAATACTAGTAGCAATATGCAAGATTTTATCAAATATGAACACAGCTTTTGACACATAAGGAGCTGTTAATATTAAAGCATAGTACTGAAATTACTTACATTTTTCCTTCTGATTTATTTTAGGAAAACAATTTTTTCTTCTTTCTCCTTTCCCTAGAATTCATTTACAAATCAGATATCACATCTGTCATTCTCCTGTCCAAATTATTTGTACAGTTCTTATTTAAAATTGGTGATTTGGGTTAGGGCCATAACTAGAATTATTCCTTGCCTAAGGTTTCAATGAGGTGGCAAGAGAATTCATTCTGAACGTGAGCTCTGTAGAGTTCATTTCAATTTATTACTCATTTTAAGTGAACTAATCTAAATTAAAATCTCCTTGAATCAATACCTCATTTTTATCATAGACTATTCTGACTATATCATACAAATCATTCAACTGCTCCTGTATCCGGCAAAGCTAAAAAGGCTTTGTGGTGAAGATGGGCTTTTTTTCTACCAAATGGACTTATAGACAAATGCCACATAAGGTAATTGGCATTAGGGCAAAACTCTCCCCAAGCTGTACACATCTCAGAACATTAGCTCTTTGTATGTTCATCAGCCAGCATACTCTAACCTTTTATCTTTGCGTCAGTACAGGATTATCCAAGTAAAATTGTAGTAAAATACTAGCAAGGTGCAGGAATTTATACCTGACATGGAAAAGAATTAATTTTTTACCCTTTCAACTTCCCAGTTTAGTTATCAAAATGAATAGCCAGTTCGTGTTGCTTGTAACCAACATCATTGCATTCATTTTGTGACTGATTCTAATGCTTTTGGTTTTGTGGGGATGGAGTGAAAGAATTTTCTGAACAGATTTTGTTCTAATGTTGCATCTTTATGTGAAGGTAATGACAGCTAGAAAGTAACGGATGGGGGGGTTGTTCTCCTGACGAAGGCCATAAAAAACTTTTAGAAGACTTAGTCATGTCTTGTTCTTTTCATTATTCTTTTATGTTCCTCCTGTATTACAGAATCTACAGTCAATTCATAAAATACAATAAAAAATCCTGGTTTATACACACACGAATTGGCATGGCTGCATAAAATAGGTGCTGCAGATACTTTATGTCTAGAATCCCAAATATCCCTACATATTTCTTTCATTTTTTTCTTTTTATTTCTTGGCCTTCTCAGTTATGCTTATGATTTTTCAAGTGCAAGAGATATGAAAAAAAAATGTCCTCATTCAGCAAAGCACTTCGGCATGTACCTACCTATAATCATATGAATGGGTCCCTTGAAGTCTTTTGGACTTACATGCTAAAATATCTTGCTGTTTTCGGTCTCGGTGCTGTGGAGAACTGAATACTCTGTGCACCAACAGCACTCTTCAGGACATGCTTAATCTAAGCCAAGGGTAGTTCTACTTTAATCCCTAAAACTGAGCGCATACTTGGAGAGCCCAGAGGAACCAGTGACTGAAGCTACAGCTACATTACTGCAATGAAGCTTTCTTCCCACAGCTGGAAGGAGGTCTTGATGCCCTGGGGAAAAGTCAGCCACATCCTTCCTCCCATCTCATACACCCCAGGAGGTGTTTTCTGACTGATCAGAGGACAAGAAACCCAGCACACATCAGAAGGCAAACCTGGCCACAGCACCGAGTGCTAATCACGTTGCTGTCAGACAATTTGTAGGTGTTGGAACCAAAAAGAGTCTTTGAGACATGGCACAAGAGGCATGAGATTATGGAGGGATGCACGCGGATTGGCTATAAAAGGCATGAGCTATTTAGCCCCTAACAGGGGCTCACAATATGCAAGAGCATTCAAGGCCTCATTTTCTAAAATACCTGTGCATAGCCCTGGGTCAGGGTTCATTGCACAGTCACTGTTATGTGGTTGTGCTTGTGCCTTTAGATCTGAGAAAAGCAGTGCACTGTAAATAGATGTGTGATTGTGTGGTCACATTTCAAAATAAATCACTTCAAAACAAATCAAAATAAATCATCTAAAGATTTAAGAATGTGCCATTCATGTCCATGAAAGTGTCTTCACTCAGAAAAACTATTGCACTATTTAGCCCTTAAAGTACCCTGTAGAAAGGCTACTCTTTTAGATCGATTGACTCAGTTTTGGGTTCTTCCCTTTAAATAGAGGAATGGACTGTACAAAGCTAAACTATGCCATGGTGTTGGAGTGTATAGAAATCTTTAACTATATTCTGTGGTTCACTGGTTCTCTTTCTTTCTTAAGAGCACATGGGTATGCTACAAAAGAGAGACACTACTCACATCTTTGTGGAGCTTGTTTTGAATGAAAACGTCAATCTCTTGAACTGACAGGTTTTGCAAGAAGAAATCTGGATCTTCCAACACCTTCTTCCAGTTCTATGACTGTTCTTCCATACTGCCAACCTCCTCTACCTCCTTTAGGGAAGAAAGTCTACTGGAGCCCAAAATAGAAGCATTTCCACCAGGTTTCTAAAATGCAGTTCCCCTATGTAATTGCCGTTGCCCCTAACAACTCTTAAAAATGTGACAAGTGACAACACTTAGCTGCCAATCAAGCTATATTTAAAATTTGAGAGGACAAGACTTGAGAAATGTATGATAAACACCCTGTGTTGGTCCATGGGTATAGATCAGAAGCAAGACTTGGTAGGTCTATTCCACTTCTAACTGCTGTTATGCTATGACTAGGAGATTAAAATAAAGTGAAATTAGCACATCCCTGACACAGCCCCTTTTTGACAGAGACTAGAATGAACCACACGGTGGACTCCACTCTGCTTGTCTCTGCCTTGGCATTAAACTCAAGAGATCAAAATGACTTCAAACATAACACCTTTAATATAGGAATAGTGAACAAGCTTATATGAAGAGAACACATAGTTCTTCTGATAGTTATGCTTGTTCTGTCAGCCTCTGCTTGAAATTCTTAATGCAGAAATTCCTAATTCCTAAATGTTTCAGTAAAATCACACAAAAAGAAAAATAAGATCCCGAAAGTTCTGGTGATATAAGGAAAGATGAAGAGATACCACACTGTCACTCTGCATCATCCTTTCATTAAAAAGATATTTGCCTTGTTGGGAGTAAGGGGGGGGGGGGTCAGAGGTCATACCTTTAGCTGATAAATCTACTTGAAATTGGCTCTGCTGAAGAATAGGGAATACAGCATATCATGCACATTGTCACCAAGACCAGAATTCATAGGTATATAGGTATCTATTTTATACTATAAGATAAAAATGCTTGTTTAGGCAGACATCAGATTCAGGCTGTTACGGAGAATTTACTCCTCTGAGAATGAAGCCTGACCTAGATTTCTTTCCACATAAATAAAGTTGCATAAAATAGAACTAAACCTGTTGAGAAACTAACAAAAGTGTAAGCTTTCATAACACATAAACCTTTGTCTGCAATATTACAACTAAATCCTCTGAAGAGCAGATGATGGAATGGACTGCAATTTCTTTCTGTGTTTCCATGACAGACATATTTACTTTTTTTCATAAGTCCTTCTCAAAAATTCTTGGATGATCTGATATGAAAAAGTAACATATACCAAAGCAATGCATTAAGGAGAGCTGTTCTCCTGCATGGGGAATCTGCAAACAGGCTGGGAAGGATCTTAATTAAGTTCAGAAAGCAGCTCTCAAAGGAATGGCACTGTAGGTTGCTGGAAAGGCAAGTTTAAAAGTGTTTCTGGTCCTGTTTAATTGAATGAAGTGTGGCTTTCCTCTTTGGGAACAGAAAAGTTTGAAGATCTCTCTATCTCTGTGGAAACCACCTTCACTCTCCTTCCCAAATGCAGCATCAGAAGCTGTCACACAGTGGGAAGAAAAGTGCTTTACAAAGTAAGAAACCGTTTCTCCCTCATTTGGCCTCAGGTAAAAAGAAATGTCAATATACATGTAACTGCTAGCTGAGCCTTGAAAGGCTAGGATCTCCGCTTTGGCAGCAGAATTACTCTAGTTCAAAGAAGCAAATATGTTGTGGCCTTATTGCTTTAGGCAGACCTATTTATCAATGTTAGTGATAGGATCAGAGAGAGAAACTGGGCAGGCGTTCAAGAATCAGAGAGGCATTAACCATATCGCCTTGTGTGAAACAGTGGCTTCTGAGGAGCAGCAGATAGAGATCAGCTGTCCTCCCCTAAATCTTCTGAGATCCCCCCTCCTCATTCCCAGTTGACCACTAGATATGCCTATTTGCCTACTCTGTTCATGACAAGAGCATTAATTATTCTTTTCAAACCATCAAAGAGAACAATAGGTGTTACTGTTGGAGTTTGGGTTTCATTCTACTGATGTTAGAGAGAAGTTCTGAAACAAAACACTTGACATTTCTGCTTGGTCTGGGAACAAAACCAGAGAGCAGACCAAAACCTGTGATCTGAGCCAAGCTTGGGTATGAGATTTCATCTACATCGAGGATGAAGCAAGGTCATCATGGGGATGAGACTAAACCTTGAGCTTGGATTTTGGATGCTGAAGTTCAAAAGTGTTCCCATAAGAGGTTTCAGCTCTCTTCTTAAAAAGAAAAATGACTAAGGGTGTAAACTTTAAGAAATTTCAGGCAAGTGTAAAACTGGTAATACCCTTTCAAAATTTGAAAATTACACCTCCTGCATCAGGGTGGCACCAGAAAGCCAAGCCACTTGCCAGCTGCTTCATTCCTGCCAGGGACCCCAGACCCTGCCAGCAGCTCATACTTGTGCCACATCTGCTCTTTTGCCATGGGTGTCCCAGCCAGGCCAGCAGATTTGTCCTATGTAGGACAAAGCCACACTGACAGTTTGGATGTATAGTTTACGGTTGGGCTTCCTTCTAGTCGAAATATGTAAACCCAGCTTCAGTAGATTTCAGCCCCGGATCAAGAATCAACAAACAGCCTGAAATTTTGTCTTATACCAAATCCTAAAGAAGAGAGTTTAAGTTTTTCTGTCACTGCTCTAGCTATGTCAGCATTGTTGATGCTTATTACAAGGCATGTATTTTAACTAGATGAATCATGTCGGTAGTCTAAAGTTTTATACTCTTCCTTCACCCATCATTCAGTACACATCACAAATCAGCATCCCAAGTAATTGCAGACAGACTTGATTTCTTACACAAAGTGTCATGAATAAAGAACAACGTTGCCATTTATTTGATGATCACTCACTGATTGCTTTGTTATTGACAATTTACCTTACAGATTATTTGGGACTGTAGCAAATGATACCGACATCCACTTCTGTATTTATGTAAGTGAAATTGCTCAGGGACCGAGAGGAAGATTTTCAATGGCTGAAATGCTTGAGGAATTGAAAATGAAGACAGAGAAGGTATAAAAACACATTGTTTGTCCTTGAGATACAGACAAGACGTGCAAGTGACTGACTCAATGCATGTCTTTCCTGTCTCTCACCTTCCTAAAGTAAGATTTAAGTGGGATTGACATGAGTATAAATCTGGCTCTGGTTCTCAGCTCTTAGGATTTAGAGGATGTGTGTAGAGAATGAACACAGATATTCAGGTGATCCTGTCTATGATTCTGCATAGAAGATGGCCCTATTTTCACCCAAGGGGTTGTAGATATGGGATTATTCTCCTCAGACAAAGATGGGAATGGAGCCAACATCTCTAGAACAAGTGACCTGAGCGAGGGCTCTCCAATGAATAGAAAGAATTACTGTTCTTCCTCCTGTCATGTTTTCTATGAACAGCTGATATCCAAGTATTATGAGAAGGATATGCCAAGCCATTGGAGTGCCTTCTCCATGGATCCTCAGGGTGTTTATGCATGAACTGAGCCCCTCACCACATTGCACTGCTAGCTCCAAGTGTAGAAATGCTTGGAGGAAGACTTTGAGGTCCCTAAGAGACCTTACTGATGACATACCAGTAATCCCATGGTACGTGGTTGCAGAGTGGGGGCTCCAAAGGTATTGACACTTTCAGTGGCAGTCGAGTGGGAATTTGGTGTGTAGCTGTTTTGCAGCTGAAATATCTGTTGCAGTTTCCTCATAACAATTCTTCTTCCACACCAACAGTTCCTCCCCTTTTATGGAAACGACTCAGGAAATAGCTGTACCCATAATTCTCCACCTTTTATTATTTCTCAGGTTGCCACCCAAACTAATGACGAAAAAGGCAGCTACAGTTTATGGTATGCCGAAGGCCCATTTGTGGGAAGTTAATTGTTTTTCCTCAGCCACTTCCATATTTATTTTCTTTTTCATCATCTCTGTAACTGCATTTGAACCAGAGGCCACGGCAATCATGGCAACCACCCACACTGACAGCACATGCTTTTATTTTTCTTGGCAACAATTATTTATCCAGCTTGTCAAGTTGCTGATGACATTGAAATAGCATCTGTTTCACACTGTCTGCATCACTTAATGCAGAAAGACACAGTTCTCTAGCCCATTTTATTGATTCTTGTGACGTTTCCCTCTATTTAAGTTTTCTGTTTCTGGCATCTTTTCTTTTTCTTGGCTTTGGCTTGTTAACTGTATCATTTTATTAGTTTATTTACTGCTGCTAAGTAACAATCCTCTCTCTATCTTACCTGAAGGACAGTTTCAGAGAAGTGTAAGCAGTTGGGCTCCACAGTGGGCCACATGGGTGGTGGCTCCTCTTTGTTCTGCTTTTTCCCAATGAGTTTACCTTCTTGGAGGAGAGACACTGATTCAATTCCTTCCCCAATCCAAGTGGGAAGAAAAAGCTTTTTCTTTCCAGAAAAGTACCTCAGCACTGCCATTGCAGAAGGGCATCGTTCCTTCCTCTGGTGAAGCTGTTTCCCTCTGGACTGCCTAACTAAGTACATTTATACAGAAAATGTGAGGCAATGAGTCTAGTTATCAAGGTACTCACTGTGAAGATGGTGAGGAAGGATGCCAGGACTTGGTATTTAATATAGGAAAACAGAAAGCTGACTGTAATGCATTTGCTAGAGCATTTCACTGAAAAAAAAGTCCAACTTACTGAATTTGACATATTTCATCCACTACCACCTTCTGGACCAGAAGCCTTGTATTTCAGCCATCTCCAGCACCCTTTAGAGTACTTGCAATACTTGCAGTTCCTGAATTTGGAATACTTACTTGTGCTGTCCTAATGCAACCTCTAAAATAGAAACACATTTCTTGAATTCCTGCTGGATCCGTTGCACAACTGGACAGTCCCAGAGAGTTAGCAAGTTTGCTGGTAATAGCACACAGCGTTGTTTGCATGTATACGTATATAAAGACACTGTAGATGAAATTCTGGCTTTAGATGCAAACTCAGTCACCCCAGATATGTAGAGGTCAAGCGTGACTAGAATACATTGGTACCACCTCTGTGTCTTTAATTGTGAACTTCTTGTTTAATTGCCCTATTGTACACATTTGCCCCCTTACATTTCCCCCCTGTGAATTTGTCTTTCAAACCATAATTTGAAACACTTGCTTTTGGTGTTCTAAACTAAACCCTTTCCCTCCCAATCGGACCACATGACTTAGATTGCCTTAAGACAAATGTGTCTTTATACTTTGGAGAATTGCTAGTAGATTGATAAATTTTTTTAGAGACATTAAAGAATGGATGACTGAAGATTCTAAATAAATATAAGAATTCTTGGTGAACTACATTGTTCTTAGGGAGCTGTATTGTTTAACTACTTGACCTCAGTACTGTTTTATGTCTATCCCTTGCAAGATTCAGTGCTGCATTCAGTATCTGCCTAGAGCATTTGATATTCAAGCTTAATCTACCACACTGTAAATCACATACATGTGTGATTCTTGGCAAATTAATAAACTTGTTGCTTGATTGAAAATAATTGAAGTGTCCTTGGACTTGCTAAAAAGAGACTAGCCCTCCTAAATTTCAGTCAGAAGTGAGTTATACCACTTATTAGTCAATATAATTTGGTAGATTTCTGTGATTAAAACTTAACAGCCTCCTGAGCAAATTCCACTATGAAGAGTGATTCTATTCCAACCCCCTTAGGGCACGTCTATGCAGGAAGGAGCAAGATGAACCATACTCCCTCTGCTAACACTCTGAAATGGCCAGATATAATCTAGCATGGATCCAAAAGCAGCATTTAGTGTGGCACTGTGCCCAAGCTAATAAGTTCTGCTGACAAGACTAGGACCAGATACAGAAGTAGGCTGGTGCTGCGCCAACACTTTCCCCTCATGTCACCACTCATAGCTGTCTTCTTTCACAGGGTATTTCCTCTTCACTCCCACATTTTGGTAATCATGGGTGCCTCAGGCTGCACACAGCTCAAACACTTGAGCAGGGAGGGTGGTCTAATTCCCTGGACCCTTTGGTTCATACTGCGTCCAGGCTGCTCTCCAGCCGTATCCACAAGATCAAATTTCCTGCATGTTCACACTGTCACATCACACTCTGGCAACCGTGTGTGGTTGCTCACTGTAAAGCTACATGGTCCACGCCGGGTGCTCAGTCATCTCTCATATTGCCCTGACTGCAGTGTCACACAGGCAGCCCTCCCAGATGGTAGGTCCTTCACACCATGGAAGCACCCTACACCAGGCTATCTCCGCAGAAGGGCAATGTACACAGCCTATCCCAGGACCGAACCTCCTGCCTGCCTAGAGTACTAACCAAGGTCCTCTGCCATCACAGAGCAGAAGCCAGTGCCTTTTTGGCACTATATAGCACAAAGGTAACACTCAGAATTCATGAATACACATATTTCAAATAGGATCTGTCTTTAGTAGCACAGAAAACATTTTCCTTTCAGAGCTCAACATCCGTGATGCCTCAAGCTTTCCATCTCTGTTGCTGCCAACAGCTTGACCTTTCATTCCTGCATGCTACAGTGCCAGGCTAAAGGGAAAATAGCCAGCACCCACATGGAGCTGCCTCACTCCCGAGCCAGCTCATTGTCTGGTTGAGGCTGCTCGCACCACCCACTTAGTGCTGCCTTCCCCTCTGCCGCACCTCCAGAGGCCAGCCGGCCTTCCTCAGCTTGGCATTCACAGAGGTTCCCTGCACAAGGATCTTTTCCTGAAAAGGACTTGTCAGTGAGGCCCAGTCTTGCAGTGGGGGTATCCTGACGAGAGGTCTGGCATTGCCTTCTCCAGGTGCCGGCACAAGAGAATTCCTCTATCGGGGGTTTCTGTATAGCCACAGGTACAGGTATTCTCATGACAGTGTTCCCTGAAACTTTCTGAAATATTACAGAACTGAACATATGCAGACAAGCAAACCCCATCTGTCTGAACCCTAACTTGATTTTCCCCTCCCAGTGCCCAATTGCACATACCCTCACTCACCCCCCAAAAGATAAGAGTCCTGTCTCTCCAGGACTTTGGGTCCCTTATGGTCACACAAGTGCTGTTCTTTGGGGAGAGACTATGAGGTCTGTTTGCCTATGGCCTGTGTGATTGACCTCACACACTAACATATTTAGGTTCTCACAAGGAATGAAGTGGGAACTCTGGTTCTGGGCTGCCCACCCCTTCTCCTTTGAGGCTCTTAAAGGTGAGATTATTCCCCTGGGGGGACACTATATCATGGTGCCATAAAAAATCAAGGTTTGGGGTGCGGACTACTGCAGGGGCTTCTGGGGTACATGTTACCACACAAGATGCCCCAAGCACCATGCCTGGAGCTGCCCTCAGTGCCTGATGTTTGAACAGGGTGGTTGGTCCTTAGGACTGACTGGACAGAGCAATGTATATTGTGATTCTCTTGATTTCTAGTAAGAAAAGGGTCAGTCTTAGCTAATGCTAGCTTCAATAAATTTAGGTTGTGAGATTTAGACCACAATGAACTTTCCCAAGAAATCTCTTCTAAGTATTTGTAGAAAATCCATATAACTCTTTGAAAGACTTTTGTGGCCACAGATAATTTCATTTTCTTCTTATGGCTGTAGAATTAATTAGTTAACAGATATCCAAGGAGTTGTTGAGAACAATACGGAACCTCAGGGATTCAGCAAGACCATTGTCCATACCTTATGTGGTGAAACCACAAACTAGAGGCTTGGGGGCTGGGAGGGAACCACAAGGGATCAAAAATGCATGTTTAAGCAGTTGACTTGCTTGTTTTGTTAGGTGGAAGAGACTTTTCCTTTAGAATATGAAGTATCAGGGCTTTCTGAGGCCAGATAATGACCTGGCACCATGAACCCGTTATCTGGAGGCAGATTTTAAATGCATTGGATTGACGTGAAGCTGAATGATTATGGTAAAGAAGAGCTCTGGATACACTTTACACAAAAACTGAACTCTATCACTTAAAGTTACAATGCTCTTTTATTGGATGGCAACGATGGGATTAGCATTGCAAAAGCCATTGTAACTGTGTTGGAGCGGTTTTCTGGGAAAGGAACTCAACAGTGGCAAGAAAACAGAGATAAAATGGAATGACTCTGAAACTAGCAACTTGAAAGAGCCCCTGCAGCTGGTGTAGGAAATTGGATGGGAACGGTACGTTATCTCTCAGGGCAGGATGGATATTCAAGCTGCCATAGACTTGAATGAACATGGGGCATGATATTCCCTGAAGTTGATTAAAGTCCCATTGTTGATTTCAGTGGTACAAGATTGAGTCCTGGGGTCAGTTCTGTGCAGGGGAGGGTGAAGAGAAGGTGCTAGGAAAAGAAAACAAAATAAAATCAGAAAGGAATTTTCTGACTGCTTTGATTCATGGACCTCAGCATTAACTTTGCTTTACCTCTCTGCACACAAGCCATGGAGTCAGACAGGCCCCTTTGGCCCTAGTCTGTTGCAAGCAGGTCTCAGTGTCTCGTCATACCTGAAAGCCGAATGTGGCCTTCAGAAGGACATTCACACATGTAGCTCTCAGCCCCAGTTGGGCCCCATAGGCTCCCTCTAGTTAGCGAAAAGCAAAAAGCTTCTCCACAGGTTACTTGAAACACCCAAAGGAAGATCCTGCTCTGAGAGTCCACCTGGATGGTTTAGCTCACTCGTTGCTATGGATTGCATCTAGACACTACACAGGCACTCCAATTAGGTCCTTCAAAGATAGAATCCAAAGAGCTTCTTTTGAGGTTTGGGACCCATAATCTTTTGCAGAGGTTGCTCCCACTTCGCTAAAAAAAGGCTGAAAATTCTTAGGTCACATGGCATGTGCGCCGGTAATGACTTTTGTGGCACAACTGCTAAACACAAAAGAAAAGCAGCATTTGGTTGGAACAAAGGTCTTCCTAGCTCAGCATCTTATCTTTAACAGCAGCCATAAACAGAGACTTGGGGAAAAGTAAGAACACAGCAAGCATGTATGGCATTTCCCGCTATTATTCTGGGGAGTGCAGGCATTGTCAGCACAGGACATAATAATCCAAACATGGATTTCTATGTGGTCTATGTTTCTCTTCCATGAGCATGTGCAGCCTCCCCTGAACCTAGATTAATTAATGTTACACAACTATAAAATCAGCACCAGCTTTGCAAAGTGAAGACAAGTGGCAGAAACTGTCTCAGCCAGGAAGCAAAGTTAAGTGGGGACAACTGTGAGCCTTCTTATTGCAGAGAGAAGAGAATTCAGCTTCTTTTAGAGAGTTTTTTGGAAACTCCTTATCTGTACTCAGCTTTTAAGATAGACTGTGGAAACCATGTGCTGCGCTTCCTTTATCTGTATTATGAATAACAGTGCTACAAGAGAAAAATATTAGTGTTGCTAGCCTGGGAAAACTGTGCAGTTCTTGTAAAAACTTATTCTTTTCCGTGTCTTTCCAGCAGAGATGTAAAAGGGGGACAGCTGGCTAAAATAAGCAGATAAGGAAGTAGGTAAGGACCCCTCAACAGCTGGGAACTGAGGTGCACATTAGGACTGCGAAGACTATTTCAGTAGGCTGAACTTCGCTGGAAGCTTGCCAGGGGTCTACAAATCGAAAAATCTTGGAGGCTACAGAAACAGACAAAGAGAAAAACATCAGCTTCCAGATAATTAGATATGATCATATAAAAAGTACTGTATTAATCACAGATACACATAGCTATTCCAGTATTCATCACTTGACTGCACTAGCTTGATTAATCCATAGTTCCCTATGGTTTAAAATATGGGGGTGTAAGAAATCAGAACGAGTGACTCTAAGCAATACAGGAAGCTGAAAAAGGCCCTAGCCCCAGACTTTGTCGTTCCGTGGAATAAATACTGTAAATTTTCCAAAGAACTCAAATAATAATTGCCAACTTAAAATATTCACTTGCACAACTGTATAAATATGATAGCAGAGTTGTGCTGCAGTCACTTTGAAACCTAAATAACTTGCCAGAGTTACTTCACAAAGCTCTGAAATATGTGTCAGGAAGGTACAACATATAAAAAAGCTATAGAAGTTTTTCATTAAAGCTTTTTTATCCGTAAAGTGCTAGAGGCTAAACTGCATGAAATACTCACTGAAAATCCCCTCGTAGGTCTTTTCTTTGTCATAGTCAGAAGAACATTGAACCGCAACTGTTGTGTTTGGCAAATAATATTAGAGCCTGGAAGTGAATTCAAAATATCTATCGCTAAGAGTAAGACAATTCAACTGATCATAAATTGAAACTGCATGAGCAGGCTGGACAGAACACTTGTCTGTTGGTACAGTAATTTTTGCATGCACGCTTTTCAGCAAGGTGTCAGCTCTGCAGGTGTGACGTCATTATAAACCTCTTGCTGGTATAGCAGACCTTGAGAACTTGCCACTATTGCTGGTCTATGGAAATAGTAGACATGTATATTACAAAGAAACTTATTTTTTTAATGAATAACATGCCATTTCAGAGTTGTAGATATATAGGGCTGAGAAACACCTTGGGGGGTCGCCTTGTCTCTTCTCTTGCTCTAAGACAAGGCAAATTATGACAGACATGCCTGACAGATATTTGTTTTAGCTGCTTTAAAAGACCTCCAGTGAATGGGATTTCACAATTCTTCCAGCAAAGCTGCTCCAGCATTTAACCATTCCTATAATGCAATAGCTTTTTGGAACAGATTTTTTCTTAATATACCAGTCTTAAACTGGACTGTTTACTGATCTGAGATAGTCCTTATGACTATGCAGACTTACCCCTCTGTGTCCTGGGTTTACTCTGTCTTGAAGAATCATATTTATGCAAGTTCCAAGTTAAGGTGTTCTTCCACTTGTCAGTTTGTGAAACTTCCCCTTCATTTCCGAAAGTCAGGATGGAATCTTATACTTACATCGCTCACAGAAACCATAACCACACTAGTATGTACAATCTGATGCCATATACAGAAACCAAATTGGCTGGCTGGGGATTATTGATGATGTTGCACATCTGAACAAAAGCTCAGCTCAATTTTAAGATTGGAGACTGGATTTTTAGACTGGAGGGGCAAATCAGTATTTATAACACAGAACTAGGGAAAATTGGATGTTATTCAGTAACCTTTGGAGCAAACACTTCTACAAAGAAGAAAAATAGCTTCGTGATTTAAATTCTCTTGAATACTTAGTTTACCCAAATAATCCGCCAGTGTGAATTTCTGGAAATCTAACAGAAAAATGAAGTGCATCAAATCAGAAATAGGATAAAATTATCTTCAGCCACTGCATTCTCATCATTTACAGCATAGGCTGCTTCATTTGCAAACGTCCACCAAGCAGTACGTGAATATGCCCTTCTCAAAGAAATCAAATGCATGGACACAAGTATGACCTGAGTGATGCTACATGTTGTCACAGGGACCTGAGCAAAAATAGAGAGCTGTTTTCATGGCTGGAAAAGATTCACTTCAATAAACAGTTTACACAACCATTTGACAAAGACTAACAATTCTGCTTCTACTGGAGACAAGCGGCTGATGAGCAGGAAATAAACAACCTTATAATAACAACCACTCCATTACTAGATGTTAGGGAAACATCAAATTGGATTTATATTTTTCAACGACGTGATGAGAGAGATTCACATTCAGTTGCTGGCTTGTTCTAGGACAAACCAGAAGTTAAAGAGAAAGATGTCTTTCAACATCCATATGATGATAGAGAGTAAGTTTAATCATCTCTTCTCCTCTCCAGAAACATTAGCAATGTGACTGAAGGAACACTGTGTACACTGCTTTTATTCTGAGAGAGATGATAACTCATCATAGGTGTAAAAATGTGCCTGCAGCCAACTGCATATTGAGAATGTGAAGACAGAGTCAAGAAAGTGGGAACCTGGAGCAGAACTTTTAAAATGTGAGACACGGTATAGCAAAGAGTGCAATGAACAGCATTCACAGAGCCCAAGGCTATTGGTATAACCAGCTATTCTCCCAGTATGAACTAAACAACACGATTAGTTGAAGTAAAAATGTGCAAGCAGTACAAAACAAAACTATGCTTTTTTATTTTCTTGCTTGAAGATGGGGAAAAGGAAAAGTGCCTACTAGTTTTTTAGTTTTCTGTAAGATTTCCTTTGAATTATAATTCACCAATTTATTTTCTCTCCTTAAATGATGCAAGTATCTCACATATTAAGGTTTCAGGTTTTCTTACTTATTTCTTGAACAAGTAAGCAACAGTTAGCTAATTCTTGATCAAACAGGATACCTGCAACTGTATTCAAGTCACATGGTATGATTGCTAGACTATTAAATATGATGGCTTCCATGATTTTTGGTCCTGTTACTTTTTCTAGTGGTGAATGAAATCCACCTGTGACATCATTCCTCTGGGCTTCAAAAAGAGGAAATCAAGGACAATTATTTAGGCTAGATATAAGGAAAAAATTTTTTACAATGAGGGTGGTGAAGCACTGGAACAGGTTGCCCAGAGAGGTAGTGGAGGCCCCATCCCTAGAAACATTCAAGGTCAGGTTGGACGGGGCTCTGAGCAACCTGATCTAGTTGATGATGTCCCTGCTCAGTGCAGGGGGGTTGGACTAGATGACCTCTAAAGGTCCCTTCCAACCCAAAGCATTCTATGATTCTATGATTATTGGAAGCTTTTGTAAAAAGAGAAGAGATAATTTAAAGTAAAAATATTCCC
>VYZW01013450.1:35700-57612 GCA_013401315.1 Balaeniceps rex
CAATGAGGGTGGTGAAGCACTGGAACAGGTTGCCCAGAGAGGTAGTGGAGGCCCCATCCCTAGAAACATTCAAGGTCAGGTTGGACGGGGCTCTGAGCAACCTGATCTAGTTGATGATGTCCCTGCTCAGTGCAGGGGGGTTGGACTAGATGACCTCTAAAGGTCCCTTCCAACCCAAAGCATTCTATGATTCTATGATTATTGGAAGCTTTTGTAAAAAGAGAAGAGATAATTTAAAGTAAAAATATTCCCTGTTTCTCAAAGTACAATCAACCATTTCAACTGGATAAAAAATGTAAATAGGTGATAGACTAGTAGCACTTGGTTATCTCTAGGCAGGCCCTGTTCCAGTTCTCACTGAATTCAAGGGCACTGTTTCTGCTGGTTGACTTTGAATCATGCATTGAATACCTACCCCTTCACTGAGTCATCCCAGCATGCCCATAACTTACAGCAGAAAGCTGCAGTTGTACTCACCGTGTTTGTCAACAGTCAAGTATTGATAGAGCAGTGAACAACATGCTGACATTTTACAAGGGTAACTTTAAAATCTCCTATATTCTTGGCAGATTACTTGATGTTTCCCTGTTACAATTTTCTTCTACTGTTCTCCCTAAAATGTCTGTTGAGCACAGGCAAAACATTAACCAGTCTTGAAGCTTCTTGTAACGAAGCTAATTCAGGCTAATCTAGCAAAGAATTTCAGTTCTCTAGCCCAGCTCTTGCATGTGTGAACCACTCCCCATCACTCCTTCAAAATCTGGCAAAATTCCTGCATTGACATAGGCACTCTGCCTGAGGAAGGAATCTTGGCCCAGACATCAGATATCTTGAATCCAGCTTTGAACAGTTTTCCGTTCCCCTGCTCTACATCCAATAAATACACATGCTAACAAATATCATGACCTTTAAATAGCCAAACTAAAACAATCCTTAGCCTGAGTCCTTCTTACCTTGCTCCCAACTCTCAGCTTGTTGATTTTTCAAGCATTAAAAAAAGAGAAATTTTGTGAGGCTAACGTAAGATGCAAGAGAGGTTGCTGCTGCTCCTCAGTTGCAGGAGCAGTCACAGGCTTTTCTTCATGCTGTTAGTAAAGACATTTTGATTCCAGTCTTGCAAAGCACATATGTTCTCATGACCTCAATCCCCATGGGTCCCCTCTGTTCTGGCCACCAATGGTGCACCCGCTGCCTTCCCATCTCCACCAAGCTGGAGAGGCTTTTGGTTACGTGAGAAATCAAGCTGCTCCTCCACCACCAGCCAGCCCTTTTGGGGCATTGACCTTCAGCCAGATTCTCAAACTAGAAGTTGTCTCCCCAGCTAGGTACAATCCCATAGGTGTGTGCATGGAGCTAAGCCTGAAATGACAAGTAGGAAGTTATGTGTGTCCCACCTGGAACTGCCTGTGCCTGGAGCCCTTATTTGAGATGCAGGAGACCAGGGCAGAAGTCCTTATTCTAGTCCCCACACCACAGGCTAATGTGAGTCAGGGTTTCAACATGAGTCTTCCTTTCTCACTCAGTGCACATTTAATTAACTCTCAGAGTCACAAATTTGGAACAATAAAGGTTGTTAGTGAGGGCACTTCCCTGAGACACGGAATCAATCAACCAGAACAGAGATTTTAACCTGAATTTCCTGTGTGAGTTAAAAACTAGGAAGCTGATTGATCTCAGCAGCATCCCCCATCCCTTAACAAACTCCTCATAGACATGTCTCAGGATTGATTCTTCAGTGCCTAAATAGCCTGGGAATTAGCCATTACAAAACTGCAATTAGGTTTTGACAAGGCCATTTAAAACTAACCTCCTCTGAGAATGGAGAGCAGGTAAAAAAAGAGGAAAACAATGATGCCCCAGTGCTTCAAGCAGCTTTAGTTCTAGTTCTGAAAGCTAAATTATTTTGGAGCACAAAGGTTTTTGCTCAGACTGTTGTCCCTAAATTTCTTAGGTGTTTAAACAATCCCTGTTTCTTACTTCTTTCTCTCTAAATGGTCTCCTGTATTTCAGCCCCGTGCATCTATTTCCATAGACAGTTAGGTGAGAGTTCGTTATGCTAAAATGTAGTTCAAAACTGAACCCCATATCCAAATATTAATAATGGGAACTTCTAAAAATTGACACAGGAGCTTTTTTCAAGTATGAATGAGTACCAGTTTTGTGTATTACATAAACAACTGTACTTCACTGCTCTCTCATTGCTCTTCTGACTGCATTTTGGAATAAGATGGCACTTACACCACTTCCATGAGTATATGAACTAAGATTCAAAACCTCTTTAGCTCCCATGTTGGGAAATTTTCAAGCAAATTCCATGTTAGCCTGCATAAATCACATTCTGTTCCACTTCACTGGGGTTTCTCAAGCTTTTTCAGTCTCTAGCAACTATATTGTATTAATATGTAATAGAATGTACCACTTAAGTTTGCATCATTTTCCTTTGTTCATATTTAACTCTTTCAAATCTTTGTCTGATAAAGACAGAAGTTTTCTTTTCCCTTCATTAGTCCTGTTGGAATCAGAATGAACAGAATTTCACTCCTAACAAATTTTGCTCTTTTATTGTAATATCCTTTTATCTTTACAGAAAACATTTCCCTTATTTTATAGCCCAAAATTGGCCAGACAAGACACTTACTTGTCTGGATGAATCCTTTCCTGCAGTCCCAGTGGGGTGCTCCCCACTCAGTACTATAAATGTGGAGCTGTTCTGCAATCAGTTATTAATAGTGCCCATTAGCCCTCCAAGGTGTTTGCAATAAGACTGCAGAGGACTAGTACAATAGAGGGAAGTCTGAGACACAGCATGAAGGAAAGGCACGTAGAGCCACCTAACAGCATGCAGCTATCAGAGGCAGCAGTTTTTGCAGAAGAGAGCCAGGAGCTCTGCTGAGGACAGCGTACACAGGCTAAGTGGTAGTGGTGATGTGCCACAGGGTACGGTCCCAGCAGCTGCTGAAGCATCCATCCCTGCAATGTCAGGGTCTTGTCCCAGATGAAGCTCTGAATGGAGGACACAGCCTGGGGCTGCAGGGGTGCCTGGGGACTCTCGCTGGGGCTGGGGCTGGGGCTGGGGTGGGAGGTGGGCTTATTGCTTGCAGGAGGTACGCACTGCTGGAGGGCCTTTCTTCTCACCAAGAAAGGAGCTGTGGGAGGAGATCAGAAGACTGTGCAGCAGCAGAGATGATGAGAAAGAGGTTGTCCAGATCTTCTCCAAGACCCTGCAGATACAAGAGCCTGAACATCCAGCTATGCTGAAGGAGACACAAGGAGAGTCTGAGCTTGTCTGGTTGGGAAATGGAGACTCCCATGATGACCAAGGTTGGAAGCTTCTGACCTCTGATGCCACAAGGATGGGACCTCGACAGTCAGAAGAAATGGGCTGACAGAGCCCTGGCAGTAGGTTATGGGAGGTGACAGCTCCTCTCTGCTCAGCACTGGTGAGAAACAGCTGGGTGCTATGTCCAGCACTGGGCTCCCCAGTACAAGAGAGACATGCCATACTGGAGTGAGTCCAGCACAGGGCCATGAAGATGATTAAGCGACTGGAACATCTGTCCTATGACAAGACTCTGAGAGGTGGGACTGTTCAGTCTGGAGAAGAGAAGGCTTGGGAGAAGTCTTACCCAAATACCTGATGGGGGCGTAAACAAGACAGAGACAAGCTATTCTTAGTGGTGCCCAGTGAGAGGACAAGAAGAAAATGGCACAAACTGAAATACAGGAAATTCCTCTTAAATGTAAGAAAAAATTGTACTGTGAGAGTGACTGAGCACTGGAACAGGTTGCCCAGAGAAGTTGTAGAGTCTCCATCCTTGGAGACCTGACTGGACACGACCCTGAGAACCCCTGTGTAGTTGACCCTGCTTTGAGCAGAGAGGTTGGACTAGACGATCTCCAGAGCTGCCATCCAACCTCAACTGTGTCTTGAGAAAAACTGCATCTTGTCAAACTTTTCAGAGTTGTTGAGGATGCTGAGATACTAGCTCACTATCCTGCTGAGCATTCAAGACTGCTCAAAGCCCAGGAAAACAGAACAACAAACACACTTTAGCAGCATTTTAGAAAAGGGTCTTTAACTCATGGCACTTATTTATGACTTAAGGTACCGTAGGGTTGCAAGCATGATGGAAACTGTGTAGAATTTTTCTAGTTTTAAAACTTTTTTCTTTTAATAAGCTCTGCTTATGTAGCAATATAAGTACTAGCTTGGTTTCCAGAAGGCTGTTTGCATGCTGTGTACAACTGCCTGCAGGATCCCTAAGTGAAGAACCTCTTAAATTCAGAGACATGCAAATGATACGGAGGATACGGTAACCCTAAGAATGTGGGAATTGCAGACTTCTAGCCAGAGTAGGTAACTTACTGAATTTTGACACATGAGAGAGGGCTATCGGACAGAATAAGAAGTACTACATTGGGGGACCAGTGCATCCTATAACAATGAAAAATATTTATTGTTCTCTTCAGCCTACCAGGAGATAACAGGGAGACTGAAGTTAGGTGACATGAATCACAGGCCTTTTCTTTCCCATTTTTATGATGATCAGTATATTAAATGAAACATATAAAGAATTTTAAGATACATTCTTGTATTTGACTACCATAGTCATCTTAATTAGTTTTCAGGTCAGTCTTTTCCTGCATAAACTTTAGAAGCAACACCTTAAGATTTTTATCCCATATCTAATTGATATCGAGTCTCCATAGCATCCCAAGTTGTGCTCAGACACAGATATAAATATGAACTGAATTTTGGCTCATGCTAAAGAACAGAATTTCTTTTTCAACCCATCATGTTTCTACTGTGCATTAGAACTGTGATTAACTTATTACAGTTGAACCAACTTACAGAAAAAATATGTATTAAAGAAACTTCACAATAAACAAAGACATAAAATGTTCTTCATCCTGAACAAAGCCTCTTACCATAACCCCCATAGACATCTGGCTCCATAAGGGATAGCAGAATGTTTAGAGATGATCAGAAATTTTCCAGCAATTCAACTTTTCATCAGAAGATATGTATTTATGGAGTGGGAAGGGTTCATTTGAAATATTTCAGGTTTTACAGACTTTCATCAAATTAATTTCTGCTGGTCTGTCCTCAGGTGAGGTATCTTATAAGCTGTGGCATCACTGATATCAGGGTGCTCAATAAAACTAACAGTCTTGACAACTTCATTAGAGTTATTATCTGCTGAAATCAAGCAGCACACCAACTTCACTAGACACCTGCAAGGTCTGTGAAGACACCATTTCACAGAAAATGTTTTTGAAATGTTATGTTTCTTTTCAAACTCAGACTTTCAAAAAATTAAATTTCCTACAATGTAGAAACACTCTTTTTTGGCCAGCTCTAATAATGTTTGACTTTGCAGTGCACTGAACAGAGGTCCTGTCCAGAAATCATGACCACGAACCTGCATTTAGTTCCCACTGATGCTGGGATTTTTGCCTGAGTATAGACTTCAGCATTAAGCTAGAAAAAATATAACATCATTGAATCCAAATTAATACATCTGTAGAAGAACTATATGAAAAATATATCTTGCATCCACAGACATTTTGGGGAAAAAGTGTCTATGAGATATAGCTTATCAGGTAGATCCCAGCCCTGAGCCCCAAAACACAAAGGCTTAATTTCTAGTTTTAGGGATTGCTACTTTGTGCCTCTGTTTTCTCACGAGTAAGACAGGATAATGAGCTCTTCCTCCTTTATAAAGAATTTTAAGATCTGCTGGGGTTACTCTGATTAAGAAATAGTGATATTTAAAATAATGAATTAATTTGAATTTTCCCAACCTCCTCAGTTGGATTGCTTGCTTATTACATCAGCCTCTACAGAATCACTTAATATATATGTCATATATAAACAATATGCTATTATTATGACTTTTTTCGTATGGTCAATGCACAATAAATACAAGCCATGATCCCACACCGTTAAAAAAACCTACTGATGGAAATCTGTGCTTAAACTGCACAAAACACAGCTTGTTAAAAAAACCTGTCCAACAAACATAATACTCCTGAAAATGTGGAATTGACCACTATGAGACACAAATGTGCCAAAATCTACTCTAGCCTACTCAGCAAGCACATCTTGAAACATTTCTGCCTACAGACTCATAGGAATCATACTGGCTATCGCTGACCTACAATTTGCTGAGGTCTAATTCTCCTTGGAGCTGCTCTGAATTTGGCACAGCCAGCATCCCCCCTGGGAGCGAACCCAGAAGCTGCTCCCTGGTTCTTCCTCCCATTTCCCTGTGCACATCCCCCTCCTGACCCATAAATTCACATCCTCGGGGAGCTGGCAGGAGACAAAGAACAGGGAAAACATTTGCTCGATCTTGTATTGATTTGGCTCATGGTTATGTGTATTAGGAAAGAGGGCACAGGGCAGTCTGACCTGCCTGAATTCAGTGTCAGTTTTCCAAGTGTAGCCCAGTGTCCTTGTACGATTTTCTCTCTCACAACTCCGTCCCTCTCTTTACTTTTCAACTATTGCTGCACACCTCTGCTCAGAGCTCTGCATGACAACTCTTATGTCTCTCTCCTCAGAGAGACCTTGAAAAATCAGAGCCCATCAGCCTATCAGAAGTTTAGCCTATTTTTACTAATGTGCATTACCTAACGGTTCTCAATTATACTTTAATAGTCCCTTGTGAGGGCTGTTATCAAAAAGTCTTTTGAATATCCAAGTATGCTGTTTCCACCAGGTCCCCTGTATTAACACTCAAAAGAGCTCTAACAAGGTAGAGAAGCACATTTTTTTCTTAGAGAAGCGGAGCTGCTTTGATCCTGAGAAGCTATACTTATCCGAGCATTGTGCTATTCTATCCCTAATTGAACCCTCAATCAGGTTCCCCGCTATCATAATAAAGTTCACTGATCTGTAAAGCCTCAGATGGCCCTGAGCTTCATTTTGAAGATAAGCATCATGCTAATGAGTTTTAAGTTTGCAGGCCTCCTTGCTGTAAAGACTGTAATACATCCTTGTCAATGTTGCTCCTGTTTAATGCTTTGTTTGTTTTCAAATCCTTGGATGAGTATCAGTCAGTCCGTGTGATTTACTGCTCCTGGGTTTCGCAAGTTGTACCACAGATAACTTTCTCCTTAGGAGATTCAGTCTATTAAAGGCCACAATGTGATTTCAAATAAAAAGTGCCCTTTAAATAGGATTTTCCCCATGTTCCACCATGGAGACTGATGTACAAGTGTACTTTAATTCCTCTGCTTATTCCTATTATAGCTGATAGAAAAGAAAAAAAGTCATAGGAGTGGAACTTTATTAAAAAATACTTTTTTCAATGTACCACTGTCCTATGATATAACAAAACTCGCTGTGAGATCATAGAGGAGAGTTTGCTTAGCAGGACCGAAGCCAGCAACATAAAACCATCCAGGTAATTTTCAACACTTTCATGCACGAGGGAAAAAAACCTCACAGTTTGTCTGAATCCCCTCAGCAGGTGCCTCCTCTCCTCTGAGTGTAAAGAGAGCTCAAGGCAACTCCTAATTTAGGTGTATCAGTTGAATTCCTTAAAGAAAGAGGAGTATGAGAAGAAAAAACCCCTCCAGAGCTTCATTTGGAGGTCCTCGGTTAGGAACTCTGAAGAGCGTCTTTGTCTTCTCTAAGAGCCCACCACTTTCCACCCACTGTGGACCTTCCCAATGCACCCAGCTACATCAGATCCCTGAAGTACATGTTCCTGTATATTTAGGAAAACAGTGCTATGTCCCAATCTTCTGGATAGAGAGTGTCCCCATGTTTCCCAAGGTTGATTTTTTTTTTCTGGAAGACTCTTATAATGTTGTTCAACTGTCATTATTTTTAAGAACCCCTTGGTTTGAATGTAATTTTGTTCATAGTGAGGTTGCACAGTTGGAGAGGAAAATATGAGCTGAAACAGTGACACCACTTTTGAATATTAAGTGGAAGAAAGACATGCTCCTTTGTCCATAAATAAAAATTCTGTTAATTTTCCCTTTGAAAACCTCTGGATGTCCATACTTAGGAGGGAGGACCCGGGAAAACTAGGGAGTGGGAGAGAACTGACTGGAGATGGTAAACCTGGCTGGTGCTCTTTCCTGTCTTAAGGAGTATCTACACAAATTTGATCAAGAAGTATAAGACTTTGAGAAATTATAATTTTCACACAGTCAGGAAGGATTCATGTGCTTGAATTTTGAATATAATTGCCAAGAAGATCTGGATGCTGTCAATCTTCAACCCGAGGGTACAGATTGCTGAGCACAGTTACTGAATATACAGGCTGGAGGAATTCTGGGCACGGATCAACAATGTGCAATGGCAGAAACTTATTTGTCGTGTCAATACCTCCCAATATCTGCAAATGAAGTCACTGAATACAAGAGGATGGACTCGTAGCTACAGCAGCGGACTGTTGCCGAGAAACCAGATCAGCAGCTGACCCAGCCACAGTGCTCCTGTCGCCCGCTAAGCAAACCGCACAGAGCAGACCTTTCAGAGCCACTAATGGTGTGTTCTTCATTTTCTGGCTGGCTGAGCTTGCAGCACCGGGGCACTGATTTGTGTACATGCCATGTCAGCTGAAATCAGTGATAAGTCTGATCAGAGCACATTAATTAGAGATGCTCAAAATGTTTTGGCATGATGACACTTTATCCAAGTCAAAATACTACACAGGTGGCTTTCATGATCTTTATTTTGAGGAAAAATAGAACCTGTTGGTAAGGGCACAAGCACAGCACAGTAGCAGGAGGGTCAAGTCCCCACTCTGCCAGATTTGAGGTAATCATACACGCATGAAAAGCTTTGCTTTGATGCAGGCAGTTGAGCAGGGACATCAGCCTGAGGCTATGTCTACACTGGCAAGGGATGCAGCATGATGGGGGTGAATCTGTGGAGCCGAACAGCTATTGCTGAGGGACCAAAGCAGGTGTTTCCAGGGTTAGTGTTAGTCTCGTTCGCTGGACTGAATGTCTATCAGCAGGGTGGAAAGCATCAGGCATCCTCCAAAGCACATCCTTTAGCTAAGTTTCACTCAAAAGGAATTAATTCAATGAGGATGATAAAGAGTCACTTCAACTTACCTCTGACCAAAATTGAAACATTAATGTGTATGAACCCAGAGCCCCTGACATACCAAGCTTGTGGTGTGACTGCTCCAATTTTGCAGTGAAACTCAAAGAGTTTTCAATTCAGTGTAGATCAGAAATGAATTTAAAATGTCAAAAGGCTCTCTGCAACAGAGCTGTTGGCATGTGAGTAGCTCTACTGAGTAAAACATGCTGTTGCACACCATGAAGAAAAAACATTGTTCTGTCTCTCAAGTTGCCATGGAGAGTCATTGATATGTTTGATGTTAAACCCTCTGACTTGATTCCCCGTTTGAAAATGAGAAATATAGCTTCTCCTAACCTCACAGAAGTGTGGCAAAAACTAATGAAATTTTATAAAGTATTCACATACTATAGAGCTGAGGGGAAAAAAAGAAAGTTTGACAAAAGTATTATAATAATATTCTGTAGTGAATAAGATCACTGGATAACGAATGAAAGAAAAAATATTGTGCATTTGTCTACTAAGTAAGCACCATTTCTTCTGCATGGAGATAAAGACTAGAGCCTACAGAAAACCAGTACATGACAATAGGATTTAGAATGGTATCATCTGTATATACTACATAATTTTATAGGAAATAATACATAATAAGTTACATGCACAAGGAGACCAAAGATAAGATAACTTTATTGTAATTGTAAAATACTTAGATTGCAACCTTGAAGAAGGTAATGTAGCTTTTATAGTGTAAGATCTCTCTCTGTGTCTAAATATCTCTCTACTGATACAACACACCAGTGGAGCAATCTCTCTCCTGAGATATGTTTGCTTACGTGTGAATTAATAAAGGTTTAATTTTAAGAGAGTAGAAAATAGTAATCCCTCCATGTGTAAATAAAGTGTTTACTTTATGCATCCCTTTTTTTTTGGTTGGATTTGAGGGGGGGTGAGGTGATGCCTCTGTCTCTGTACGTGCATGCACTTTTAGGGCTCAGTACCATAGCATTGCTCCACCTCCAGAAAAGCTGTCCTCCTTCTGCTGCCAGAACGGCCAGCAGCACTGCGGGTCGTGTTCACAGAAACAATCTGCCCATACCCAGAGCTAATTCCACAGCAGGATCTCAGTGACAAAATAGGAAACTTAGACTAGTCTCTGGTGTCTGAAATGAAATTCTGGAAATACAATACAGCCTTATTCAGATTGATTTTTTTCCTGGGCTAGGTTTCTATAGAGGCCATTAAACTAGCAAAACTGTCATTCTGTGAGGCTCCACGTGAGCCCCAGGACACCCATCAGAAAATGCAGAACCGGACTGCAGCTTCCAAAGACTTTTGTGGTTATCTCCAGCCTCAGACTCCCCCCCTCCAACCCCTAACACGCTGGGATGTGCTGATTCAGAAGGACGGCTGGTTCTGTGGAAATTACAATTATGGAGGTTTGTTCAAATCCAGAAAATGAAATCTTAGAGAAGCGAGTTTTGCCTGGGTACGTTGGGAGGCTCAATCAGGGAGAAGCTGCTTAAGTTAGCAAACAAAGACAATGTAAGAACAGGACAATGAACGTATTTAAGTGTGAAATTAGAAGACTGTAATCCTAACAGGAGTGAGTTTGAGGAGTCATGGAGGCTAAATACCCAACCAGTTTTAAGATAGATCCTAATAACTTTTTGAAAGGCATCAGGTGGCAGGGGTGCCCTCAGAGCAGAGGAGCAGATAGAAGGGGCCATCCCGCCTGTGTTTCCATTCCCAGTTTTGCTCTCGCTGTGAGCACCATGGCTCGATTTTACAGCTCGTGAATGGGAGGTAACGCTCCCTCCATCCCTCAAGGGTTTTGCTCACTGAGGTTGTTATGTGCTTTGACAGTCTCTCATAGGGAAGAGTACTCTAAAACTATCAAATGCTGCCAAAAATACAGTATGTGTTTCTTTTCACAAACTCTCAGCTTAATACAAGCCTCAAGTAACAGCTATTCAAGTGTCCTCTAAATGTGAATGGGACTGAGGATTTCATTTTTATCACTACAGAGCACTAGGCATTTTATTAAACATTGGCCAAGCTGTCTGATATGCAAAACTTTCTCCAGTAGAAGTACAACACAAAGTACAAACTCCTGGGTCTACCTTTAACATTATGACAATCTAAGTAAAATACAGAGAATCTGTTGAGGGAACTAAAATATTTGTGCCCCACACAGCATATCTGGAAAAAAGCTCGCTTTTCCCTGAAATGCAGTTGTTTCTGGAATGCAGGGCTGGAGAAAAGAGCACGGATACACAGCAGTGAAGACAAGTCTATCTGAAACCAGGTAGATACCTTGTGATTACCGAAGTTTTAGACAAATCAGGCCTAAAGTTTGGATCAGTTTAAAAATATGTAAGGATCTTTTTTTGATCAAATATGGCAAAGATCTTGATTCTACTTCTTACTTGAAGAATTGGCTAGCAGCCCTCAAACCTCATGATGCTGCATTGATTTAGTACTTAGTGTGGATGAAAAAATATGAGACGTAATAGATAAACAATTCTGTCTCCTGTCATTAGCATTGGTATATTGAGAACAAGGACAAATGCTACAAATGCTGCAGAAGCAGGCAGAAATAGTGACAGTATCTTCTATCTAGACAGTAATGCTAGTAACAGCAGTGAAATTGTGGTCACCCAGACTGCTGTGTGTGCTAGACAGGCCCATGGGGGAGCTTGAGTAGCTACTTGAGTCGCTAGACTGCCCTGAAAATTGTGCTACCCCATCTTCATTGTGGCCTAGCCAGCTATATTGGGTATATCTGTCTTTACTGCAGTCACACATCTTGTTACAATACTTTTGGGAGTCTCCAAGTCAAATACTGAGGTCCTTTGCTTAAAATGTGAAAACTGCTGCTTGAAGTACAAATGGCACCTTAAAAAGAGAAGGCCAAGTAAACAATCAGTCAGCATTCCTGGACAAATACAGACAAACCCGTAAAAATTTACCAGCATGGTTATGAAGATGGTGTACAGGAGGTCCCACTGGCTTCAGTCCCACTGACTGCATGAGACTGCCCAAGAACCACCTGCATTGGAGCTGGCGTGTCTCTTTGAAATGACTAACTCAGTTTTTGCCATAACAAAATATAACAACTCCAGAATTTCCTGGGACAACTTATGCTGCTTTTTACACAGCTCAACAGCACTTGATAGTTCACTACACGATTTCCATTGAGACACCACTGAGGCTGTGATCTACAATCAATATTATTGACTGTTGCCTGGTTTCTGGCCCATGCCTAGAGTCCATGGAAGAAAGGAAGACCTGGTAGGCAAAAGCTGTCATACAAAGCCTATCATTTGTAACTATTGTCAAAAGAAAATGGTCTGAAAGCAACAAAGATATTCCTATGCTTGTTTTCTTGCCACCCTGTTGCAGATAAACTGAAGCCCAGATGACTCACGGCTATCACAAATATCTGGAAGAGTATGTGATGGCTGTGGGGCTCCTGCAGTCTGGGGCATTCATTTCAGGGCCTGAGGCAGGAGTATGTGTCAGTGCCAAATCAAAACTGGCCAGACATTGCCTTAGGCAGTGGTTCCTGCTTTGGACCAAGAACTAACACCAGGATCTTCCACTTTCATGGGTGTCCCACATTGCCATACAGCTGTGGGGCTGGGTCTCAACCTGGCTTGTTGGACACGTGTTGCACGTGCTCCCACTAGGTGTGGGAGAAAAAGGTTCAAGCCTCCCCCCTTGGTTTATGTATTTAATACTTAGTGAAATATCAAGAAAGACTGTGTTTTATCCCTGCAGCTGCCTCGAGGTTAGGACACACCTGCTATATGTGGACTGAAGAGCCATCCAAGTGTTTTGAGTACCATCTAACTGCTTTTAATCAGCAACCAAAAGCCAACATCAAAAGTCCTTCCTTTGAAACAGAAAACTCTGAAATCTCCAATCATTTCCTACCCAGACCAAGGTGTAAGACTGCAGAGCTAGAAATTGGACTTTTTTGTAGATTGAGTTACTGTGGCACCATGCAAGCCTAAGCAGTTGGGTTTTCTCTCGAGGTGACTGTGCAGAGGGATCCTGAACGCGCTGTAACAGTATTCACAGGCACAGAAGTTAGTGATGTGTCAGCCATTAATACTGCTTAAACCTCAGATTTACAGAAGGATTTTCTTCTCTGTGCTTCAGTGCCAAAATTCACTGGATCCTTCTTGTGTAACTGATTACAACAGGAGTTGCTGACAGCTCTATCAGGCAGATAAGGGCACTTGAAACTTTTCTGCTCCATTTCTAAGGTCAAAAAGACCTTAAACTGTGTACTGCCCACCTACATAGAGCATGAGGTTTTTATTTTCGAAAGGACTGCAGACTGCTGACCACCTCCCAAGGGATAGTCACAAAGCCTCATACGGGATGCAGCTCCTTGTGAAGCTTCAGCGGTGGCATTAACTGCTAACACAAGGCATCCCAAACTCCAGATACTGCCAGCTGCCAGAAGCCTTTCGCTTCACCTTTAAAAAAAAAACGCCGCAGTGTCATTTTGCAGAAAGGCAAAAACTACATCCATGAGCAAACTTGTTCAGACCCAGTTTGGCATCACGTCTGTGTGGCTGCAAAGCACAGATCATCTGCAGCAGCAATTAAAGTTGGAGGAGGAGGAGAGGTCAGTGGACCAGTCAATAATCAGTGCACCTTTTCCCCACAGCTGGCACACAACCCTTGTGCAGCTTGTTGCTTAATTAAGGTTTGGAGTTTTCTGTAGTACACTTCTGCCATCTAGAGGCTTTCCTGCCCTCCTGAAAATCTTCTCTACCAGGAGGGATTTTTTTTCCCTTCCATATCGAAACATCCCTAATCAGGTATCAAACCTCTGATTAAAGGATGACAAGGCTAAGAATGATATCATATATGACTAAACTAGAATTAAGAATGGGTTGGAAATGGGAAAGAGGTGTCTTGTGGATCATAGCTTTGGTGGGCTCCAGATTTTATCACACAATTATATTTCATAATAATCTCTCTGAAATAAAACATATCGGAGCAAGGGGGATAATACAGGAGACCTGAATCAATACCTAAGACAAACCATTTTAAAAACCCTAGTGCAAGACACCGATATTTTTTAATGTTCTCTGACACTGGAAAAGAACAATCTTTATGTTTATTGCCCACAAAATAATTTGACTTATAAAGAAGTTTGATCCTGTGATTCATACAAATTGCTTTGCTGGAACACTGCAGTTAAACATCCCTAAGCACATAAAAGTATGGGGATTTACATAACGAATCCCCCCACTCACCCCATCACACAGCAATCTGCCCCACACGGTTAACTCTGACCCCCAAGACATACTTAGAACATCTTTCAACATCCCCAGCTCTTGATGCAAGTCTCAGGTATTTCACAAGAGGGAAGACAGCCTCGTTAGCTCAGCTCATACTGCCCTGTAAGCTTTAAGCACCCCTGCTATATTCAACTTTCATATTTAAAAGCCAGAATCTCTTCTTCCTCTCTCGGTAAGGAACTACCCACTGCTCCATCAGGAGAGAGAATACGCAGGAGAAAACAGACTGGCAGAGGTGAGCATGGCAGTGTAAAAGCCCCGAGGTAGGATGCAAATCAGGATTTAGGATATATGTTTGCACTGCAATGTGAAGGCTGCCTCAAGGTTGCCTTTAACACCAGACTCTCCACTGCTTTAACGGCAAACAGGAAAGCTTAGCTTTCAGCTAAGGGCTGTCCTGTATGGTGTTTGTGTGCCAAGCATGTCTGACGGGATGTTGTCAAGCATACTCAGAGAACTCGCATTCAGGCTATGCGCGAGGTAGCTGCATGGTCTGAAGGCAAGTGGACCATGAGCCAATATGCTCATAGTTGCTCTTGTGCATCCATCAAATCCATCCACCCATCAAATGCAATGCAGCATACTCACTGAAATGTCAGCTGCCTCAGCCTAAAATACAAGCCCAAAGTTCATGTTCAACAGCTGCCACTTGCTTAAAGCCTGAAAGTTCACCAGAAAGGTCTGGACCTGCCTGCAGCTCTGTGTCTGCAAACCTCCAGCTCCTGCTGAAGCCCTGCTTGAACCCCGAAGCTGTTGTGGAGCAGGGTCCAAGTCCCCTCAGCACCCACAGCCAACAGTTGTGTTTGGCAAATACACACGCACAACAACACGATCAGTCTGAAAACCGTGTATGGTTGCAGATTTGTCTTCTTAATAGAACAGGTGGAGGAGATTGATTGAAGTTTTAATGTAGTGTTGGTTTAATGTACACTGCATGCTCAGGAGAAGGCTCGGGAAGCCATGTCAGCCCATTGCGCATCTTCCAGGGGTATGCTCCAAGTACTGAAGAACAAAATCCCTCAGCACCTACACTTTGAAAGTGAGTTTTGTTCTGCTTTTGAAAGAAAGGAAGCCCATGTTCACTTTTGGGAGGGAATTCTGGGACCTGGACCCCAGCATCCCTCCTCGCAGGCATGGCTCCAAAGGAGCAGATTTCAGGAGCATCCCTCTGTTACTGGTTCCTGATACATCCCATTCAATAAATTTTCAATAACTGTACAGGATTTATATACCTTAATACTGCACGTTGGCTTCAACTCCGAAGGCTAGGTATGTCCCAAATAATCACCTACCACCCAGGACCTGTGATCCAGGTGAAGTCTTTGGTGGCCTGAAGGAGGACTCTGAGCCTTTTAGCTATATCTGCTCCCCAAGAAACCAGATATAGTCATCAGGCACAAGCAGTGCCCTAACGCTGGAAAAATCTCAGAGAAAAACATGGGAGAGAGAAGAGGAGCACAGGGGTGGCAGAGACTGAATTACCCGTGCGGTCCCACGGCTCTGCGGGAGCTGCTACCATTGTACATCAACCCCAAGCCAGCTCATGTCGGGGAGGAAACATAAGTGCCAGAGAAAGACCTTGCCAGTTTTTATGTGATAGTGGAGGCCAGGAAAGGTTTAACAGCACAAAGCACATCCATTCCAGCAGCCTCAAGGAACAGAGTCCCTGAGATTTCCCCCTTTTGAAGACACCAGGGACTCCTCGGTGACTGGTTAAACTCATCTACTTCATCAGCCTTTAAAGAATTCGCTGTGCTGCGGGGCCACCTCCCAGTGCTCAGGGTCTGACCCCACTGAGCACTTTAAAGTTTTAGGAAAAATCAACTTGCACCTCGGCCAGATAAGCACTTCAGCTCTTCTGCCGAGCAGGAATCCCACTGCTGGTGTCCCAGGAATAAAGGCCATAAACAAGCACTAGAAACATCCTGCAGAGAAACCTTTTTGTTCAGTGCTCACAGAGTAGCTAACACAGTGGGACAGCAGCAACACAAATCATCATTATTATCATCCTGAAAGACAGAGGGAAAAATACCTAAAGAAACAAAATTGAAAAGGGAAGTACACTTTCCAGGTCAGCGTTTAAACCAGAGGCTGTGCTCAAGTGTGTTGTGATTTAACTGAGGGAAGTTTTTATCCTCTGTGTGTTACAAAATACACAGCAAGGTGCAACTAAACAGATATAACCCAAATACAAACTTCTCCAGGGAAGCAGGAGAAAGGCACTCTACTAGAAAAAGCAGATGAAGACAATGGATTGGATTTCAAGACCTATATTCTGGTTTTTAAGTATTAATGTACTGAATTACACTATTGTCACTAGTCTTGATTTGAATTGACTACTTTCTTGAAAGTGATTGATTCAAATCAGTAGTGGTGACAATGACTTAATTCAATATGGTAATATTTAAAATACCGAATATTGAAAAATACTGAAATCTAAATCTATTGACTCCATTTGATGACATTTATAGAAGTCTGTGCATGACATCTGTGCAAACAGCACCGACAAAACCCTGCTGGAAGGTTCTTCTTTGTCTGACTTCAGTCCAGCTTTAATTGCATTCCCAGTCCTGTTGAAACTGATGTTCCCAGGCAGTCCCTTGGGATGGGTCGCTTCTCCCCGTGTCTTCCACCAATTTCCTCCATACATGCATGACCACGCGTGGCCATTTCTCATTCACTATCAAAATGCTAGCTTAGATTAGGTACTGTGGCATGTCAACAGGTTCATCCTAAAATCCTTTTGCTATTAAGCCTTGGAAACTATTGATGTCCCATCTGAGGTCTCATTCCCTTGGGTAACTGCACCTGAGATAAACTAGATCCCTACTTCTGCATCTCTTTTTATTTCATGCCAGGTCCTGCCTGGAACAATGTTAGAGGTATAGAGAGGATTTGAAAATTCAAGGGAGGTTGGTCTCTGGGGTAAAGCACTGCCAGCACAGGAGTTAGAACAAAGCTCATGTCAATTAGAGTGGCGTAAAGAAAGGTGAGCTCCGTTTGCTTGTTTTTCACATTCCTCATCTCAGACCCAGTTCTTCCTCCCATGTTTGAAACTGGAAGACCAGGGAGCCATCGTATAAAAAAGGTCAAGAGCATCATGCTCCGGTGCCATCAGCTGATCCAAATTCAACAACCAAAGCAGATATGATGATTTAAATGAACCCTGTACTTAGGAACAAATTACACCCGAAAATGCATTACAGGCCCTGCTCTTACAGTTGATGAACTGTATGTCTATTGATTTAAAAATATATTTTTCTTTCTCATTATCACTTAAATATATGGGATAGTGACTGATTCATGAAGCAGTTTCTTTTAAGTCTGATGATAATTACTTTTATTTAATGCATAAGGTCCAGGTTCAATAAAAGACCCATCTGGCTTCATATAATAAATTGATTTTATGGGGCTGCTGTGAAGCAGAAGCCAGAGAGAGTTTTTACTGAATCGAGGTCCAAATACGATATATCACAACACTCATTTTCAGCTTATTTCATCTATTAATAAAACTCCATTTAATATCCTTGGATATTTTTCAAAAGGTTTGTCCTTTATCCTCTTTGTCATAATTAGCACGGAGGGTAATTAGTTTTTACATAGGCGTTCTCCTTCATCTAGATACAAGTCATCTAAATTATTTTCATTTGCTTATGGAAATGAGAACACCACGTTTTTATTTCTCCTTCAATTGCTCCCTCGCGATTACCTTAATTGGAATTACTGTTTCTATACCACTGCTGCAGAGTTTAACTCTTCAGGAACTGTCGCGGTGGACAACGAGCCCGGAGCCTTCAGTGGATGGCAAATGAACTGGCTCTGCGTGGACCTAAAGCCTCCAGCTGCATGTCAAACACTCATGACAAGATTTTGAAGGCCACAGGACCCCCGTTGCTCTGCCTGGACCCCCATGAGTGGCCGGGGGTGTCACTGGGAAGGGAGCGCAGCTCTGCACCCTTGCACGCTGCCTCATGGGAGGTGGTCGGGGGTAACTTCCACGCCGTCATGCCCAGACTGGCATCCCACCACCGGCTCATCCTCCTGGCTCCGCAACGGGAAACCACAAGCC
Organism: Balaeniceps rex; assembly: GCA_013401315.1. NCBI lineage: Eukaryota > Metazoa > Chordata > Aves > Pelecaniformes > Balaenicipitidae > Balaeniceps > Balaeniceps rex. Next base: position 54,146 of record VYZW01013450.1, read on the forward strand.
CCAAGCAACAGCAATTGCTCTGCCTGCCTCAAATCCATTTCCATAGTAACTGAAACCTTTTGGATGCCCCAACTCGCAGCACTGCATCTGTAAACACAAGCAAGACCAGAAGATGAGGTGAAGCAGTAACGCTTCACCTAGCAAAGGCTCACCTCCACCACGGGGCTTACTTTTTCATTCAAAGAACTTTCGAAGGAGTTGTCTGTGTTGCTGCTAAAAAGCTCTCTTTTTGTTTGTTTGCTCAGGAGGCTTGTTGCAAAAATGAAAAAATATATAGATACATACCTGCAGATATGCGGGTAGATGTTTATATAGTTTTACATGTAATATAGTGTTATATAGAAATCTCTATTTGCATCTAATAAATATATATTTTCTAAAATGTCTTTTATTTGGGAAAATATTTGCATGAAAATATGAAGTAATATAAATTAACATTAAATTAATATTAAATTATAAATTGCAATAATGAAATAATTATAAATTATTATTATTTATTTAGTAAAAATAGTATTTAAATTTTTATTCCAGTTTCTGAATCAAATGGGATAAAAGGCATTCAGACCCCAAATTTATTCCTCTCTCCTTCTTTTGATAAGAAATGAAAATTTCTGTTTCATCAAAAATGATGCAAAGAATTTTCAGATTTCATAAATGTTTTTCTTTCATTATGACTATTTTTAATTCATTACTAATATTTCAGGGATGCTAACTCCTCAGACTGTTGTCAGTATCATTTTGCTGCTGCCTTGGCTTAATCTCCACGGCATTCTGCAAACTGTGCTCTGAGACTCTCCCAGAGAGCGGGAAGGTGTGTGCAATACAGGGAAGATGAAATGGAAAATATGAAATAGTATAGAAATTATTTTTCACTTTTTTAAAGCTTTGTTTTAAACAACATGAGATACTCCATGTGTGGGATACACGTAATCTGTCATTTCAGAATAAATATTATTTAATCTTAAATGTTTCCAGGAGTGCTGTCACTTTGACTGTGAAGCACATTGCCTAAGACTTCTGACAATCACATTTTGTTGCTTTCTTAATTCTTGGACTCACATGTGAGCTGTTGGGGCTTTTAAAAGACCTGAGAGCTTATTCAAAGTATTTTGATTAATTGCAAAGCAGCAAGTAACTTTCTGTTCCAGTTGAATAACTCAGACAATAAAATGTTACTTAGTATGACTACATTTAATATCTATTTGACATCTTTATGTCACAGACTCAGTGGCGTCTTTTCTTTAATATTAAGGTCATTAGAAACACGCAGCTTGACCGTTCTCACATCAGGAAAAACACTTTCAAAGTTAATGTAGTAAAACTGGGCATGCAAGAAAAAAAAAGACCCATAAAAATGAAGCACAAAATTAAAAACCTGGGTAAGCACATTTATTCAGAAATTAGCTCTGCATGTATGCCCAAGGACATATCTAAGAAAGGAAAAGACTTTCCAGCTGATGGCTGCTATTAACCCTGCAGTATGGGACAAAACTAGCTGTGATGCATCTGCAACCATACTTACTTGTCCGACAAATGGAAACCAAGTTATAAATGATTGAATCCCATAAACTTTGTTGCTGAGGAAGTAGAAAAGCCCCAGATTTCAAATACTCAGATTTCAGATGTAACACTGAGGGCGGGAAAACACTTGTAAGCAGGTGCGAACTCAATAAGGAAACCCACAGAGATACAAAAATGTGGAATATGGGATAACAGCTCAGAGTCACCCCTCAGAGCCAAATTTCACTTTGCAGACTTGTCTGCTTATCATTTAAAACAAACAAAACCAAACAATCCTCCAAAACCTACCCTGGGTATCAAATATTTAAGCTGTGTAATCACCAGAATATCCTCCTCTGGATTCCTGCACGTTGCTTCAGGGATCAATTAAAAGCACAACATCTTCCTTCCAGTCCTGCAGGTTTCATCCTGTCAGCCACTGGGACTCAGGGGTTGCCAGCTGCCGAAAGCACAAAGCCGAATACTGAATGAGATACCAAGGGCAAGAAGGCAGCAAGAGGTGGAGGAAGGTGAAAGAAACCTGTTTGCTGCAATTATTCATACAAGTGAAGTGCTTTAATGTTCATCTTCAGAACTAGAATAACTAGTGACATTGCTGACAATGGCACGGTCCAGTAAGAACCAAGGAAGGAAGATGCACAGGGCTGAGGGTGCTTCATTCCGTGTATCCTTGGGTAGGAATGGGTGCACTTGGAGTGATGGTGTGTAAGGAAGACTTCAACTGAAAACTGCCCCTGCCCTGTGATGGGACCTTTTTTTTTCATCCCATCTCTGGTTTTGCCACAGCCATTAAAATGGAGAAGCAGAGATTTGAGGCTACTGGGGAAGAGAAGCCAGTTGATAACTAAACAGGTAGTGTCCTTTGTACTACAGTCCTTGGGCAAGGCAACTTGCCCAAGGCACGAGACAAGGCTTTGGTAATGAGATAGCACAGAAAATACTTTAAAAGTAAGAGATGACTAAGGATCAGCAGCTAGAATATGGTTTACAATGGAAAGGAAGGATTAATTTTGAAGATACACTGTGGGCTTGGCATTTTAGGAGGAGGTTAACCTGGGGAAGTGGAAAGTCTTGGAGGCTGGAGAAAGAAGCAGATCTGAGATGGCGTCATTAGTGTCAGGTCATTTCCAGAGATGAGGAGTTCACCTAGGGGTACTTGTTGGAGGGGGTTTGAAGTTTGGAGGGCAGTCGGGCTGGATATCCCTGAGAGTTCCTATCTGAGATGTCCCAGCCATTTGCATATAAAATTTAAAAATTGTTGTCTAATGGTTTCTGTCATAGAAATAATATCACAAAAGCACAGGTAAGAGTTCTCACTGCCTAATTGTAGGTGCCAATGGCAACTGGAGGACTACTTTCCAGTGCTCTCATGTAGCTAATGGAGACGGGCATCTCTTGAAGGATTCAGCAGAAACCCACCGCAGATGCTCTGATCTGCCTCTTCAAGTGCCTCTCTCGCTACAGAGGGAGGCTGGATGAATAGCATAGAGTAGCTACCTATCTTTTAGATAGCTAATTTAGGTAAGACAAAACAGACTTAAGAAAATACCTCAAGATGAATTGAGTGTTAAGAACTTCCCACATGATATTAATGCCTTCTTCGCCTCTGTCTTCAACACTGATGACGGGCCCTGGGACCCCTGGAGCCCTATGTTGGAAGACTGTGACTGGGGGGATGATAAACCCCCAGCTGACTGTTGTGGTATAACCCCAGCCTGCAACTAAGCAACACACAGCCACTTGCTCACTCCCCCTGAAGCAGGATGGGGGAGAGAATCAGAAGAGTAAAAGTGAGAAAACTCACAGGTTGAGANGACTGGGGGGATGATAAACCCCCAGCTGACTGTTGTGGTATAACCCCAGCCTGCAACTAAGCAACACACAGCCACTTGCTCACTCCCCCTGAAGCAGGATGGGGGAGAGAATCAGAAGAGTAAAAGTGAGAA
>VYZW01013458.1:5791-51531 GCA_013401315.1 Balaeniceps rex
CTGCAGCTGGCTGGTTGTTTAGGGTGCTGTCACAGCAAATTAAATACACTGATAAAATGAAGTGAGTTCTGTGGAGGCCCACCAAAATGGTCAGCGGGCTGGTGCATTTTCTTCCTATAGGTTCTGGGGCTGAATGTGGACTGTCTTGTGGAGCAACAGGAGGGCCATAACTGTGGGATATTTGCACAGACTAACCTCAGTTGCTCAAGTTGGATTCTTGAGTGAGGAAGTTAATACTTCCTAAGTTAATATGAGTCCTTAATGAGTCCTAAGTTAATACACTTCTGTTTGCTAGTTAGTAACGCATTTTGCAGAGGATGATGCTGGCCAGGAGCCTACCAAGACACTCTATGCCTATTAAATGCTGAGGCATCTTGGGGAACATGAGGAACAAACCCATTAAATAAGGCAGCTGCATTTAGATGGTAGGAGTTGTATTATTGTCCTCCACCTGGAGTTATTCCAATTGTGCGTAACAAGAGTTGGAAAAGAGCCTGGACAGACAGAGTAGAGAATATAAAATCCAAAAATAACATACTTCTCTGGATGTTTCATCAGCTTCTACAGCAAAAAGGGGAATACTCATGTCTAAAGAAGCTTGGATCAGCTGTTGACTGGAAAGCACCAGTAAGGAAAAGCTTCCACCCATGTAGGTAACCTACCAAGCAAATATATCTTGAGGGAAATATCTAACCACTCTCTTTTAAACCCAGAAAATACTTTTATTGGGCCTTCTATGCTAAATGCTGAAAGAACCAATATGGAATTTCTGTTTCTGATGGAACTTTTTTTCCTCTGGAAAATGCAAGCTCTCCAAAACTAGAATTTTCCCCTTAAATAATAGCCTGGTGGAGAGGAACATGGGAAAGAAAGGTTCAGATCCCCTTCTGTCTGGCTCAGTGTCCTGAACATGAATTCACACAATTTCCCTTACCGTGTAGAGGCTCTTACTTGTATCTGTGACGTGGCACTTAGCAGCATAACGTGATTAAGTTCAAGGGCAGATTAAATGGTCTGTTTCCATATAGAAACTGGAGTAAAAACTACTCTGCAAAAGGATTTTAGCTGGTTAAAGCTAGCAGGGGGCAGAAAATGGATAACAGGCATTCAAGAAGGAAATATCAGACCTTTGTGAGTCACGGTCAAGCACATTTTGATACCAGAACTACAAGTTCAATGTATTTTTGTAAAAGGAAGCTATAATATTAACAGCAGACTTTATAGAGTCTCTCTCCTGCTGGAACTGTTTCATTTCGGGTACATAATTAAATATGCACTGAGCCAAATAGGGCTACAAAGAAAGAGAGTACTGAACAGGAAAACCAGGCAGGAAAGATCTTTTCAAAAAAACATGTTAAAGGAGTCAGTTTCACTCCCATGCAAAATTATGACAACATTTAATTTTTTTTTTTTTTTTAAACCAAAGGGTTAGCCTGGCCATGAGGCCCTCATCTGAAATCTTCACATTCTTGAAATTCAACAGCCACAAACAAGGTAAAGAAACAAGAGGAGCAGTATAAACTTAGTCTTGGTAGAGTAGTCAGTTCTGGTTACCATAGCAGTATCTGTGTTATTTTTCTGGATTTAAAATAGATAGGGAAGGAGCAGCTAGCCTCCCTTTTATTTTATACAGAACTTTATTAAAGCTATACTTATTAACATGATTTAATTGTGAATGTTCCCTACACCACACTTCAAACTAAGAATGAAACTGTCCCCAATCTACAGGGTAAATTGAATACACTGTAAAGCTAAAAAACCCACTCCCTTACATTACAAAGGGCAAAAAATAACAATATTAATAAAATGACTGCAAGAGATGAAAGAGAGCTTTATTCCATCTCTTTCAAAAATAAATTATTTATTCAAGATGTGCATATTTTCCAGTTACATGGTTTCCCTTGATGAATATTCCAGTATGTTTCTCAAAGTCCTGGTTTAGTGAGTATGACAAGATGTTCACACACTTTTTACGGTAAGGGAGAATGCCAAGAGTATAGCTGAAGAGGCCAGTTTTGTAATATGGTAGGAACAGTCTGGGAATTCCTAATTTCTGTCTTATTTGTTGGCAGCCAATACCAGATTTCCAGCAGAAAAGACCTTCCATCCAGAATTAAAACAACTCTCCCATAGCTTCATACTGAGAACATATTTGTGGCCAATAGAGGCAATGGTAATTCTTCAAAGACTCCTTGGTACCCACACAGACCCTTGAGAAACTTGAGCTCATTGATGTTTAATAACGACATTAAACTAATGTTACAAGGAAGATGGCCACTAAAGTTTGGGGACCTATGCTGGCCACATGCCTCTGAAGAGAGACACACAGCTGTAGCTCAAGAAGAAAGCTGCATGCTGGCAGACTGGAAAATGAAACAGGAGAGTCGGATACAGAACAGTGCAGGTCAGAAGGGAGGCTCCAGAAATGTAAACCAGACATTTGCCATTAAAATACCAGATAGGAAAAAGGGAGTGAATACCAGTGAACCACATTTTACTCTTAGCTTCAGTAATCATTTGGAGTGATATCAACCCCTAGCTTAGGATACCTACTGTTGAAATGTGCCAAGTGCTTTACAGTGCATATTAATATCACTGTAGTTACTTTCAGAACTGGGAAAGTACAGCCTGGGACATAGAAACGCTTTACCTTACATATCAGGCAAGTTACTACAGCCGGAGTTCAGGTTCCCCCAGCTGAACCTAGGGCTCTCCTCCTTTCGCCTACATGCTCTGTAGGCAGAATTGCTTTGTGTGTACAGAAAGAAAAAAAAAATTGTCAATGAGTTAAGCTTCACCCCCTGCATTTATATCCACCTTTGTGTGCAATCACAGAACACTGAACTAGAAGGCACTGTGAGAGGCTATCTCCAGGTTCAAAAAGGTAGACAGATGCTTCTTTGTCTAGCACCTAATCCCCTCCCTGCCCCATGCAGGATCAGTGTGATCTAAACCATTGTGTGCTGAGCTCCCCTGGGGCAAGGTGTTCTCCCTCAAGAACCAGACAGTTCAAAGATCAGTCCTTGGATGGCCAAAGGACATCTTGGATTCCCTGTTGTTTTTATCCACTTGTGAGCCTAAGGCCTCCATACAAATACATACTTTAAACCAAGCTTGAAGAGAAGCAGAACAATTACACTCTTCGGACTGTGGAATGCTGCAATAAATCACAAATGCCTCTAAGCAAAACAAACCAAAAGATGATGCTACAGTCTTTCAGCCATAGATAGCTTTTACCCATGTGCTGGTACAAAGTTTCTCCCAAGGAGGTCCTCACTGCAATGATTACCTTCAGAGGTAATGCAAAATAAACAATACATAACATTTAACAGGTCAGATGCTGTTCTATATATAGTAAAAAACCCCCATCAAAAACTAGTTTTATGGAGAAATGTATTTCTCTAGAAACAGCAGGAAAATTACTAAACCTTTTGGTACTGTATAAGAGAGAAGGTGTCATATTTCCTCTTACCGATTGTTGTAGGTTCCCAGATAAGGCAGTATCTGCAATCTACAGTTTTAAGTCTAGAAAATTAGACATGCAGCAGCTGAAAGCTACAGAGCTTGTTCTAATAGTTACATGCATATTAGGTATATACTGGAAGCTGGCACACAAATCTTGCTCAAATAATTGATAAAATATACACCACACTTTAAACATATTGGGCCAAATTCACTCTGAGTTTAGCTCCATTTCACCTTAGCTCCATTTCACCATTTAGCACCTTGTTCAAAACAGTGGGGAGGTTAAGTGCATACTGGTAGAGAGCTGTTATACTGTGTGCTATAGGGATATGTGTGGACAGGCTGATTGACAAAGAAAGGGATTTCAAAATAAGAAACTTCAAGCAACAAGTGGGAAAGGAGAGAAACATAGTGAAAAATGCAGCAGTGAAATGCATAACATCCGTAAGTATTACTTTCTCATTTAGAGAGCAGTCTGCACTATTCTTACCACAGATGTCGGTCCTGCAACCCAGACTGCTAAAGGTAAAAAAGGTGAAGTAGAACAGAATAAAGAAGATGGGAGAATCGGCAGCAAAATTAAACCAACTTCAAAACTGTAGGAAATAAACCAACCCCAAGTACATGTTAGGACCATAGGTTCCCCTTCTTGGGAGCATCTTTATAGGTGCTCCTAGGTGAAACAGAACTTACCCAATTTGGTCCTCAAAAATGCAGTTGTGAGAGGGCAGAGGTGGGATTACCCTATACAAGATCTTCTATGCCCAGTGGGTTAATTTTAGCTTCACTTTTTTATCCTTGCAATAGTCTGCATGAAATAAGAAGTGTATGTTGGGCACTAAGGTCTCCAGACTAAGATGCTGAAAGAACTTATGTTTCTTTTGTTTATGGTAACCTCTTGTGATAGTTTTTTGATATTATATATACACATGTTATAATAGAGAAATATTTTTTTATATATATATGTGTATATAAATAACCATCATCCAGAGGCAGCCCCCATGTCACGTACCTGGGACACTTCTCATTTCAGTCATTGCAGAGAGATGATATGAGTTTTCCCGAAGTTTCTTTACAAAAAGCTTTTGAAAGGGCTGCTTTTTTTTTTTTCCGTTTTTTTTGAAATATCCTAGAACTGTGCACAGTGGCAGAGAGGAAATTATTAACCTCTCAAGTTATTCTTTCATTAGAATTTCTTTTGAATTGCTGAGCTTTCTGACTGCTCCTCAGATTCCCATGGAAGTTGGCAAGAGCTGCAGGCTCTCAACTGGCTAGGAAACAGGCCCTTAAACAGCGCAGAGATCAAGAGCAGAGCAGGGAAGAGGAGAAAAAGAGAAGCATTAGGATCCTGATTTGGTTCAAAAGGCAACGGATGCTATGGATGCTAAATGCCTATGTGGATCTAAAGAGAGACAGGACAAGTTCAGAGCAGAAAAATCCACTGAGTGTTAACTAAAGATACAGAAACCACTTTTGCCTCAGGGAGCTCCTGAGCTGCAGTCTGGGCTAGCTGGAACTTGGGTTTGGCTCTGTGTATCTGTTCTTGGGCTCATTTTTAGTAAACACTGTCAAGATCATGTCTTTCATTTCAGCTAAGTCTCTTCCTGACTTACAGATCTGCCTGCTACTTTCCAACTTTTGTTTTTAACTACCTGTTTAATGTCTTCTATTTTTTCTGGTTATTCACCTTCCCTCCCTCTCCTGTTCTCATAAATTTTAAAAAAAGCAAATACTTTCTCTTTGAGAGCAGCGGAGCGAGGGACCATGCTGGGTTAGTTTCAAAAAGGTGAACAACAGTCTAAGATGATGAAATGAGTCATACCGGGATAGGATGCCAAAGGAAGACCAGGGGGAAGTTAACTCAGAAGAGGCAGAAGGAATGAAAAGAAGAGAGGGAGATGAGAGAAACAGCCAACCTAATGCTACATCAAGGTAGATGGGAAAGAATTAAAACAAAAGAATAAAAAGTATTCAGTTAGAAAGAGAGCGAGCTGAGATGGAGCCTGCCCTGCCTGCCCCCCTGGCTGTGGGCAGCCCAGCTGCGGTCTGCCTGCACTGAACACGACCTGGTTTCTCCAGCCTCCTCCTCCAGCCTCTCAGCAGCCAGCTCTCCTCTCTCACCTTTGGCCCTCCAACAGTCAGGCCCCTAGGAGCAAGCAGCTTTGCCTGCGCTCCTTGACCAAGACACAAAGCAGCCAGCAAGGTCTGAAATGTTTTAACTACTAGCATTTCTTTACACATTCTTTACACGTTTCTCATCTCTTTGAAGGTTCTTGCTTGATTACAGCAAGAAAACTAGCCTCTATAACTAAAATCGGAAAATGGCATCAGCAATAGAAAGAGTAGTTGGCTGAGCACACCAAGATCTACACTGCACGTATTTCCACATATTGATGACCCTGTGCTCTCTGAAGAAACTGATACCTGTCTTCTAACTACTTGCCCAAAGACAGAAACAATTTTAATTCTTTCCAAACTACCTTCCTACTCTTGCTCCTCTAGGGACTAATCAAATTCTAAAATTCATGTTTTCCAGAAAATGTCTATTAGTAAAACAGTGACTAATGATCACCTTGTCCCAAATCCTGCCTTTCGCACACCATCTTCATTTACTTTGGCAACTTTCAGTCAAGTATCTTTGTAAACCTCTCGCACCATACTAGTTTGTTTTCTTTTTATCATGTATTTTGAATTATGGATGCCTGTCACACCAGGATTTTCTGAAAAATGCCAATGTTTGGTGTAACTGACCGAACAGATCTCATGATGATGAACATTTGCTCCACAAAACGGGGCTGCAGCAAGCACGAAGGTCAAATTGTAACAAGAAAAATGAAGACGGAAAATGTATTTTTCTTTCTGCCTCTGTCTCGCTCTGCCTTCCCAACAGCAAAGAGTCTATGGTTATCACATCTACCTGCTCTCTGAGAGAGAATGATTTTTTGGTTTGATAGCTGGAAAAAAGAAACCCTCTCTGAAAGAAATTTGGTTCAATGTTAAATATTTTAGATGCTTTCAGTAAAAGGAAGACAGTTAAAACAGTTAATTTGACTCCCTAAAAATTTAGAGCCTCATTAACCTATTGATATTACTTAAATCACACATTCAAATGACATCTCAAATGTTGAAATCAAATGTTTTGTCAGCTCCAGAATGAAACACTAAGTCTAACATTTTAGAATTCCCACTTCCTTTTCTTAAAGAAAATATTTGCCAGATCTGACAAACGTAGCTTTGGTTTTTCAGAATTTTTCTGCTTTTTTGAGAATAAGTTTTTATTTAAAAGTAACACCTGTTATGACAACACAAACAACTTTTCACCCAGCGACATCATGCCATGTGAATGCAAATAACTGCAATCAGCCCAAACCAAAAACAGGAAAAAAAAAAAAAAAAGGAGTTAAAATTTACTGCTGATCTATCTCAATCCTTGAGTTTTCCTCCTGCCTACAGATCAATCAAACAGCAAAATATAAAGAGCAGCAGCACATGCACCTGAAGACAGTAAAGCTGGTGCAGAGTTTGCAAACACGTTCTATGTCTGTAAATCTCAGCAACCACTTTAGGAAACATGAGCTGAGTTTTAAGCTGGTAACAAAACTTAACAGGGGTGATGGTCTCAGAGCAGATGTGGTCTGTAAACCACAGTGAATATTTTTCTAAACATGGCCTTGGTTTCAGGGTGGTAAGAAAAATCAGAGACAAGGTAAATTTCAGGTGAATTTTAAGTTGACATGAAAAAGATGTTTTTCTCCTAGCTCTAAGCTTTTTGTTCGTGACAATTCAGATACTCTGTCTACAAACTTAAGTCTATTAAATAATCAAAATAACATAATATCGCCCAGAACAGAACAAAACTTAACATAAGAATATCCAGTGAAGCCCCATCTGTTCAAGAGGAGAATGCTAATGAAGACTGAAAAAGGCAATTGCACTTTTATTTTGATTTTAGTTGCTCTTTTCATCTATTCATAAATTGCAAATGAGAGCGCTGGAATAAACTGCCAGCATATTAACAATCATGCCCAGGACCTCCACAGCCGAGTATCCCACTTCTCCCTATGGGTCCCTCCAGCTTTTAGGAGAACCCTCTTCCTATCATTCCCACACTAGCACACTAATACTTTGCAATTTGGCTTCTGGCTCCCATCCCCGTCTCTCAAATGTCTTTGCCCACTTGCCCATCTCAAAGACAGCACATTTTCTAACGCTAATTAGGGTTGGACTGTGGCAATACAAAAATTGCACCTCCTCTTGGAACTCTTCTATACCCTAATAACCATTTGTTTGGTTCAGCTTTAAATGCGTAGATTTTGACTGCGCAGCAGGAACACATGGCCTTTGTTGGGTTTGGGGCTCTGCACTGAGACACCATGAGGTATCACTCCTGGTACGATACAGTCCTGGAAAGCCCTGCTGGAGACAATTTTGTTAAGCTGTCTCTCTAGAGTGTCTCTCACTAAGAGATTTTTTCTCTCCTTTTCTCTTATGCTCATCAATGGAAATAAGGTTTCTACTCTTCATTAGAAGTACTACTTGTGTCCAGTTCACCTCCAGATTTTTATGTCACATTGCACCAAAAATAGCAAGGGAATCAGATGAACATTTCAGTGGCATAAGGGCACAGAATAAAAGGAAGATGACAAAGCAAAAAATTTACACAAGTAGATGCTCACTCTCAAGCTTTTCACATTAGTAGTAATTACAAACCTTTGAGTTAAACAAAACATAGGCAGAGAAACAATCAATGGCTATAAAGCTGTTCATTTATAATTAAGAGGGCGGGTTCACAACTGCTGCAGAGTTGGTGGAGGGTACATTGGCTACTGCATCTTACCTGATCATCTGAAAACATGCTGTGACCAGCAGCAGGTCTGGGAGCAGCATCTGCCTGTTCTCCTTCATATTCTTTATCTGTATTCTCTAAAATTACAAACTGCACCTGTCAGGAGCTCTCTCTTCCAAGCACGTTGGATTCTAGTCTTGCGTAAAATTCGCTAAAGCTTGCTATAACTCAGACCACAATAATAATACGCTACATTCACAAGATTTTATGTTAATGCAATGGAAAAAAATTAGGTGCCTGTCTTGAATTTAGCCCATGGCTTTGCCTCAAGCTAAAATACATGCTTAGTGAGCTTGAACTAATAATGTCATCTCTGTGATTGATAATGATTTAATTAAATGACTATAGTTACATTAAAATAAATATCTGAATCTCATTTTGTGAAGTACAAAAAATTGTTTTAATTAAACCTGATTACAGAAGTCATCTAAGGAAGCATTCTCTTTAGTACTTCTGCAGTGAGATGGAATCCATTAATCACTTTGATCTTCACATTTGAAATACTACAAAAATAAGTGCCTGTAAAAGGAATTGTTGTCATGTTCTATAGACATACAGTAGTAAAAAACCCTATCTTAATGGGAAATTACAGATGAGAAATGAAAGACTCTTGAAGCTCAAAATTCAATAATGCTGTTCCTTCAAAAATATGTAACTCTCCCTATGCATGTGTAATCACTCAGATTTTTTACAGACAATGGCAGATTTTCAGTTTTAGAAGAAAATATAAGAATATTGTTGTGTGTTCTATGGTAGAACTACAGTTGCTGTGGGAACCACCACACTGAATTTCCATACAGCTGTGTTTATATCCTCAATGAAACAGTGGAATTAAAGTAGTTTTCAGCATTCATATTTTTGGTTTTTAAATTAAAAAAAAAAAATTCCATGACAGTAGAACCTTAGATTCAAATAAACACACTACTCAACTCCGACAATTTGAAGTTTCTTCACTGTTAACAGGTCTTCACCAAAAATAATTGCAACCTAAAATAATTTAATTTCTTTGACACATTGACCTAAATAGGCTTATTTCAGAAAGCTGAGTTTTCTATCTGGACTGACATGCCTCAGTGTATTAAAGTTACTAGAAAAACATAAGGCATACGTGCTGGAACAGTCCCACTCTGCAGGGGTTGATAGATTCCTTTTACTGCCATTAAGAGAGGCTGTGGAAAATAAGGTTTGTAAGATTTTAATACTAACCAAACTGGAACAGCATAAAGCTTTAGCTTCTGTACAGTCTCCTTCCTCCAGGATAATTATTGAAGACAAAGGCCTCCAAAGTTGGGTACAAGAATTGCTATTACATGAAAGAAAGTATGTTTTATTAAATTATATATAGTGGGCAATTCCTGAGCATCTTGCCCAAAGATACTTGAATCTGGACTGATGCAGCCACGATGTGGCTGTGTATTGAGCATAGCTTGCTTTATGATCATATCACCCTATAGTTTCTATTACCCTCTCATGTCCTACTTGCCTGAATTTTAAGTGCTCTTCCTGTGCTGTACATGTTATGATTTCAGATCTCACATAACTAAAGCATTTATGCTCATTTTTCTTGAATTCTGCTGAAGTTTTCCACAATTATTTCCACAGCTACAGACCATGGCTGGATGCTAGATAACCATACTGCATCCTAAATGTGTACCTCTAAAGATACAGTCAACTGTAAGCAATTTTCTTTTTAAAAAGTAGTAAAAGCAGCTGATGACCTCAGCCAAGCTTAATTTTCTGCAGATATAACTAGTAGAACTTTCTTTCAGAAAAAAGAATGAAGGAGTTCTGACATACTATGAAATGAAATGTGAAATTTCAAACTTGTGGGACAAGATCTCAGCTGGTGTAAATCCCTTCTGTTCACACTGGTCTAGACAATTCAATTTAGGCTGCCTAAGAATCCAGCCCAAGATTTCCTTCTCTGATTAATAGCTATCAGATGACGTCCTGCAGCAGGACTAATATGTTCCTACTGTTGTCCCCTTGGTTTTTGTATCTGTCATTTACAATCCACATTGACATATTCCCTCCAACAATAAGATTCTACTTTAATTTCCTAGACATTGCCTGATTGAGCTGCAGTTGCAGTTATGGAGGCTAAAAACCTGGTAATTAGGGAGATTGGTAATGGCGACTTGTGATGATTAGATCTTGAATACTTGTTTTGTACCTTTTCTACTGTAACTGGGTCCCACTGTTAACGTTTCTGGCAAACATTTAAGACCTTTCCAAGTATCTAGCTAATATTTATAATAGACAACACGTTCTAATCAGACCATTAAAATCCAAAAAGGAAAAGACGTATTGACAAACAGAACCAAAACCCTCCGGACATGCATCTCCTTCTATGGCTCCTCTACTGACATCACCAAGTGAAGCTGACAGACATGATAGAACAGTAAAATTACATAATTTATAATCTTATTTTAGGAATTTCATGTGGCCTCATGGCTGCTATGTATTGAAATAAGAAATGACATAAAATAATCCCAACCAAGACACAGTGTCTTACTGACAAGATATGACTTTTTCCTGCATTTCACTACTACGCCGTTGCCAACTGTCTGAAGACATTGCAGAAGACGTATCTAGACATTCCAGGGTCCTTCTGTTGAGCTTTCCATTAGCCTGAATCTCCTCTTGACAAGAGCTTATCAGCCACTTCCTCTCTCCCAAACTTTAACTTCTGACATAGCTGTGATTCCGAAATAATTTCCTTTGTCCATACTCTGCCTTTACAATGAATCTTTTTAATTAAATCATCCTTCTGATACCAGAGCAGTACTTCATCTATCTGAAAAATTGCAGCTTTGGCCCTTCCCAACCACAGACTGAAAAGCCATATGATGTTTATTAGCATGCAGCATGTGTTACTTTGAGTTGGCTGGGAGGTTGATGGAGTTAACTTGAATGCCATACTGGTATTCACACTGGCAGATCTCCAGTCCCTCTTTGCCACCTGCAAACCACATCCTTCCTCAAACAGGATGCTCATTTCACCATTTCCTGTGGGAACACCAGCTTCTGAACATATTCCTGTTTTCTCCTTATTTTACAGGTATGCAAGGTGGTCATACACAGAAGCAAGGGCTTTGTAGAGCTTTCCAGCTGAATAACTTTGAACTGTTGAATAGCCTACCCAAGTTTACCCCTCGTTTAATTCAGTGCAGCCTCTTAGTCTTTTTTTGAACAAGTCCTTTTTGAACTTACTTACTCTTAACTATCAGTTCAGTACAAGTATGGCTGTAGGTTTTCATTCAGCTTACAACAGGAGAATCAGTGCTTCATCTTGCAATTTGAGTTGAGGAAATTCTTTAAGAAAATGACGAATTTGCTGAAAGGTACAGATTCAGGTCAGCCAAAGTGATTGGAAATTTGAATTTGTTGAGCTGTTTTGAAAAAAATGGGGGGAGGGAGGACTAAGAACATTTAGGATATAAAATGGGGAGAGTTTTACTTTCAAAAGAAAACAACTTGATATATAAAATCAAAATAAACACTTTCCCAAACAAATCCATTCAACTGAAAGTTCAAGTTCAGGGGGTTTTGGTTTGGTTTGGTTTTGTTTTTTGGGTTGTTTTTTTTTTTTGTTTGTTTTTTTTTAAATTTAATCCTTTTTTTTTTTTCCCAGTTTAATCAGCAAACTGAAAGCTCATCACTTAGGACAGCTCTGCACAGCCTTCTTTACTGTTGTTTAACTAAAAAGTAGGAAGTACTTTGTTCTGAAATTTCCAAGCTTAATATTAGCTTGCATCCCTCCCCAGCTTATGTTTTCCTCTCTGTTTTTAATCCAGTGTAGAAAATTTGCCATTGAACTGCTTCCTTTTTCCTTATGATCTGAACCCACTCTCACTGAAAATGGGGTATTCCACATTCAGGCAACTGGATGACTTAGTATAGTCTGAAAAACTTCCACAGAATTCCTAAACAATTCTAAGCCTCACATTTAAAGGGTTTTCTGTTATTTATCATGATTTCAGCCCTTTGATTTAGTGGCATTTGTTACAAATTAGTAAAATGGCAGTTCAGCTAAAGGTGTTGCTGCATAACTGTTTAGCAAGATTTTGTGTGAATGGTAAAGCAAGAATGCTTCCTCTTAGAGGAAAGTGGATTAACCTCTATGATTCAATTTGCCTTAACAAAAGAGGTGCCTAGAATTAGGAAGAGCTACCTGAATCTCAAGTTTAAACAGCTCTTTATAGGCTAGTACTGCACTATTAAGTTAGTTTAACAAGCAATTATAATTATTGGGAGAGCAACTTCTCTATTAAAGGTCAGGGAGGAATCACTATAGCTATAGCTATGAATATAATTGGACATTTAATGAAATGTGTCTACCCAGTGCTCTCTTCCCTTTTTAACAAATTCATTTTAGAGTTAAAATGCACCACAGCAGCGCATTCAGAGGTATTTCAGGGAGAAAGATGACTATTTTATGCTAAGCTGATTTTTTTTAAACCTGACAGCATAATTAACAACCCCTAGGAGTAAAAGTACAAAGCATTAAAAAATAGTATTACAACAAATTATGTACAGCACAACTTAAGTTTTCAACAACTGGTGACTAAGCTGATTATTCATTCTGTATTTGAACACTCAGATAATTTGAACAGGTGAAAAGCTCCCAGTATCAGTAATTTATGCATCTCACTAAAATCTACTGTTGCTAATTTTAGGCTCACTAATTTAAAAGTGCTGTACACTTCCAGAAGTTGGGTGTGCTGGGGAAGCCTCGACCGTTCTCAAATCTTTAGAAGGTGAATTCTAACACCAGGATTCCTGTCTGCTGCAAACCAGAGCTCTGGCAAGACCCTGATATATGAATAATCAAGATTCTTAATTAGTATTTACATTAGGGTTCTTAAAATTTCTGCTCATATCTGGGTCGTTAACCGAATCTAAAGGAAACAAGTATCAATTCTCTCAGCAAAATGAATGATTTATTGTATCTTAAATGGTATGAGAGAAAAGTTCATCCATCCCTGGAATACAGTGATATATCTTTGTTAACCCTCTCATGGTGGAACTTGCCACTTTCAAATGAGCAGGCAGAAACAAGAAAAGGCGTTGAAGAAAATAAGAGAGAGAGTGCTAGAATCATTAGTTATCCTAAATCTATGCAAAATAAAATTTATATGTGGTCCATATCTAAGGCTAGGCCTACCTCCCTCTAAAGGGAGACGAAGGGCTTATAATATTTGAGTGCAGTTTGCCATACCCTGGATTCAAGGCAAGTTTTTTAATAAAGCATGTTCTGTAGGCCTAGTTCCTCATTTTCACTGTGATCCCATTCCTAATGTGTATTGTTAGAAAGGATGAAGAACTGTATCAGTTTCTTACCTGGTAGAAAGAATTATTTTCATCTTTTAAAAGAGCCGTTTGCTTGTGGTTTTGTTGGTGAAGCAGTTATAGCAGATGGTCTGCTACTATCATTTACACATAGATATTCTTGAAATCAGCTCTGACTTCACTGGAAGTTACAGGACATGACATCCAAAAGCTAGTGGTCACAGCCATCACGTGAGTGCACCCACATTCTCCACCTGGAGACAGAGCCAGGCAGGAGAGATCAGGCAGCAAAAACAACCTCAACAATTCAGGTCCAGGACCAGGGTAACTGAGCTTGGTGGGGCACCATCAGGTGCCCCCCGGGCTGCTGATCTGACCGTACACACCACAACAGGGTGCTGACCTGAAGCAACGTTTCTGCTCCGACTCCAGTCCACTTGGGAAAAAAACATGGTCTGGTTGTAGATCTTCAGTTTTCTGCAAATATGCACATACATTAAGAAGAGAAGGAAAATGCCAAACACAGAAATGGTAACAAAAGAAATGGCTTTTGTATACAAGCTTCAAATGACATCTGCAAATGTTTTTAATCATGATAACTGAATGATCTTCTTGCTACGTACTCTCCTATCAGGATGCTTTTAAAATAATCTAATAGTGTAAAATAATACAGCTTTCTTGAACAAGATTGATCTCAAACCTGCCAAATATGCCATTCAATATGCACTCTGTGGAGCCCATAAATGTGTTTTTTTTTTTAAAAAAAAGCTCTTAGTTTGAGCCAGTAGTGTGAACTTCAGGCTGAATTCAAGAGCAAATAAAAGAATTGAATCAAATTCTTCATTCAGCTACTTCACATTCTTAGTGCAGACAGAATAAATTGTCATTCAGTCTAACTTCAGTAAATATGTAATGTGAGACAAAAAAATGCCCCTGTAATAGATCTGTGTAGATCCTGAGCTAAGCCTCTGCACTTCATGCTGAAGTGGATTAATAAGTGCCCATATGTTCTGATCTGCTGGTAGAGCTGTGGACTGAATGTTCAGCACTACATAAGAACAAATAATATCTTGAAATGCTGGAGCTGTTTACTAAGTTCATGTGTATCTACAGCTTAATGCTGTCCCTAATTAATTTAAGCCTAACCAAAGTGAACTTCATTTAAACCAAATGAAGTCTACTACCAACTTGTGGCATATATTTATGACAAATGCCACCTGATACTTAAAACTGCCCTAAATGGAAAAGTCTTCAGTATAACCTTTCCAAATTTACATCGTTGTTAATATTTGAGAACTGAGCCTAACATAAGCTTTCTACATTGGTGGGCAGAACTTCCCCACCATCAAGTTAATTTTCTACAGATACATTACTTTGGGGTGGACAAACATTAAAGAATGAATTGGTGCTTTAAGAATAAATCAGATTGTGAACAGCCATATTAAGTTTGAAGCATGGGAATGAAATAGCTAAGTCAAGCTAGACAGAAAAGAAGATTCTCTAGAAGAACTGAAAAGGACAGGGCAGAAGCAGAGGACTCCAAACTGGCACAGCACAAACCAGATAGAAGTAAAACACGCAAGCATGTCCTCTAGGATGGGGCTGGGGGGAGAAGTGGAATGCAATTCAGTCCAGCACTGTTTTCCTCCTTTGATCAAAACATGAAAAAAGAATGAGCCACAAAGTTTAACAAGTCCTGTTCTCCATGACTGAGTTACAACATGGTCCTTTCTCATGTGTCTTCACTTCCCTCCAGCACTTTAAGTGACCTACTAACTCAGGTTCTTTAGATCCACTGGGAAGGCTCGATAAAATAATATCTCATAGCACAGCAACTTTATTCCACTTCTGTTGTTACAAAGGGACAAATAACATAAGCTGTCTTCATATTTGAAACCATATGATACCAAAAATGCTACACAGATGAACAAGGAGGTGCTTTCATTTGTAAATAAAATGAATCAAAAATTACTGAACAACACAGAATTGAACTGTATGGAAAATAAATGAGTATGATGCTTTTCTTGCTGGGAGTGATTGACTCTTGTTTGATAGACTTTTTTCTGCCTTAACTAAGGCAAAATTATGTCTGTGATGCATTGAAATATTTTGCATATTGCTATGACAAAAGAAAGCCTTAAGGGATAGCATTACATAGTGTTATCTAAGGATTTTCTCTTTGTTTCCTGTACGGGAAAAGAACTAGGATGCCATCCAGTTATCTATCAACAGGATTCCTTGCAGATTTAATTTCTGGTGTATAAAATAATCACAATTTTGTACATATTTTGGAAAGAGTTTTTGTTTAGGATAATCTTCTGTTCGCAGACATAGAGCTGTTCCACACGTATACCAAGAAACCTACCTTACCTAAGTTTCTAAATAACTGTTATTAAAGTCTGTGAAAAAAATGTTATCCCTTGCCTTCCAATGGAATACAAGCACAGTGAACAAAATTTGCATGTGCTGTAGCTCTAAGTTAGAAGAGTCAAACAAAAGAAGAATATATTAATATTTATTTGTATTTATTTGGCACAAAAAAGGAGTCTGACATTGTTAAAGGAGGAGATGCTGGGCTAATGAAATCTATAAAATGATTTGATGATGTGTGGGAGGAAACCAGCTGGAGCAGTAGTGAGGAAAAAGAATCTGGTGGTTGCATTTTTCACAGATGAAAAATCCCATTTGAAGTTGGGAAATTGGTCTGTATTCTTGCTTTTTTCATTCAGTTCTTTTTTCTTTGTAAAAAAATCATGCATATGTTTATAATGACAAGAGATAAACCTTGTCTGCTTCTGCAAAAATTGTAGCAGTGTTCTGTATTTCTGTACATTAAATCCTCTTGCAGTACCAACATTATACACTTGTTTATCTGATACTGACTGCCATGGTGTAAATGTTAGCTTTCTGAAAACTCATAGTAGGTTCTCATTGGTTTTCATATGTCCAACATGGTCTTTGGCTGTCTTGTGACATTTGGGGATTTGAGTTTTTTGGTTTCACTTTTCTGGCTCTTACTGCAGTGCCATCTACATTCAAGATCTCTAGAACCACATAGGCAGAAAATGTTATGATATCTAGATTTTCTTCTTGGTCTAGACTTCATACAAGTTTTCTCAGTGCTCTATGTTTATATGCGTGACATCTGGCCTTTAATGCCTTTATATTTCTAGGAGTTAAACGTCAGGCAGTTTGAATGATTATTTAGTGGTCTCTTGCAGCACCCAACAGAGTTTCATCCTTGACAACCTTTGAAAAGTTGCTCTGTTCTGCCTGAACAGAAAGCTCACAATCTCAGGCTCCATTAGAATTCTTTTGTCGAGAGACTCAGTGGTGTCTTACACAGTCTTCACTTCAGCTGTATTAAAGAAACCTGGAAAGCATCCAGTTCACTTGAAAACCACATTTCATGATTTCCGTTTCTTTATACTCACTGACTGCAGGAGAATTAGCTTCCACCACGAAAGCAAAAGACTGCAATGCTTTATTTCTAGGAAGACAGTAATGGTGATGCTAAATTCTTTAATTTAATCATAAAAAATAACTTTGACTGAGGTAAGATAAATATCTTTAAGTTTTGAGATTTATAATGGGTTTCTATCTGGTCAGACACCAATACAGTCATATCTCAGTTTTCCTTTTCTCATCTTTCCCCTTCTCTTCAGGTATCAGTGTGTATCAGCAATGGTAAAATAAGGTCTTTCCCTCCAAAGATCAAAAAATATTTAATATTTAAAATAATTGAAAAATCCACTATCTTTTCTTCAGTCATTTAGAAGGAACTGATTCAGTCAACTTCCACTCAGCAGTTTTGGTACCAAAACCTTTCCAAAATAATACACATGGGCTTATTAAAGACAATCCTGAATTTCCTCTGCTTATGCTCCAACCTTGCTGGATAAGAGGCAGATCTGAAGCATTGTGACTTCTGGATCAAAATTTGTGCCTCTACCAGTTCAGCGCACAAATCCAGTGAGCTTGACACTAGAAAGTTTTCAGAAAGAGTCTAAGGCTTCAGCCTGTACAGTCTGAGGTTTTTGGTGACCTTTGACAGACGGACAATACTTTTTTTATGCTAATGAGAGCCATCTCAGATAAAACACTTGCCTTACCAAAAATTCCAACATTTATTCACAGGACAATTAATCTGGGGGAAATTCTTTCACCAAGGTTGGCTCAGTTACTGAAATCATTAAAGACACTTTTAAGGATGTGGAGGAAACTCAACAAAATTTGACAAAATTAAACCAAAGCTGGTGTTTCTGCCAGTTCTGACTCAATTTAGTTACTAAACAACTGAGGGACTGGTAGTGGATGCATGTTCTGACTGTACAGGAACAGTGCTCACACAAGACCAGCCAGTATTCACACCAATATACCTCATGCAAATGGATCAGGAACAAACTCAGGTGGAAGAAGCAGCACTAGCAATGACTTGGACCTGCAAACATGCCAGTGAATATTTGACTAAGCTTTTACTCAAGATACAGAGCACAAGATCCTAGTGGCATTACTGAGTCACAGGTAACAAGTAACCTTCCATTTATAGTTAAAATATTTCGACTACCATTGATGCAATTTTCTTTTGCCTTTGGACACATACAAGGAAAAATCACTTGCAAGAGCAAATGCTCTATCTAGAATTTCAATAGAGAGCTACAGGGATGTAACAAGGGAGAAAAAAACCAAGCCTTCAGAAAATTACTTTCCACAAAAGTACCTTACAGTCCTTGGCTATAAATTAGCATACATTTGTTTTTCTGGAAAGGGCACATACACTATTGTAGCTGATTACTTTTCCAGATATATTGACTTGGCTCTACTTACAAAATTGTCATCAGCTCTCTAATGTCCACAATTGGAAGACAGTTTCTAGATTTCTCATGTCAGGTGAAAGGCCTTGATTTTCCTCTAAAGTATTCCAAGTGTTTTTCCAGTATTTGGGTTTTCATCACTGGTTCTTTATGTCATCCTCAGAGCAACAGCAAAGTAGAGACAGTAGTGACAGTATTAGAAAGAATTCTGAAAAAAATGACTAGTCCCATTGCTATATTCCTTGCATACTGGTCAACAATCCCCACAGTGCAGAAAAGGCGGCTGCATCTCCCTGTAAAAGAAGTGGAGCCCAAACATAAATGATCTGAATGGAAGGAATGTAAAAAACAAGCAAGAATTGCTCAGAACAGCACTGAATCATGGAGCTGGCACCAGGGAACAGACTGAAGCAGAAGTACCCAGGCATTTGGAAACATTCAGAATTTGGCACAAACTTCCATTTCCTATATAGGAGGATTTTTTAAAGCATTGCTCTGGAGAAATGAGTTTCACCTTCAGTATTTCCTAACAAGAAATGGAGAGGGCAAGAAGCTTTGAATATCTCTTAGGAAATGAATCTCCCCCTTTATGCAGCTCCACACAAACACTGACCAGAAAGAGAAACATGGACTGACTGCCTGTTCTTATCACAGGTTGTGCTCAGAACTGGAGAGCAAATGCTTGCAAGCCCACCTCTCCCTGTGACAGTATTACTGAGCCATCAACATAGTGAGTAGAACATGAGATAGTAAAAGAACATCATCAGCTGAAGTTACAGGAATATACAGAAGTCTGTAATACAGACTTGTTACCCTGCACCAAGGAGAAACTACTGGGTCAAAATCCTGGACCGCAATTAAATACACAGTCTGTATTAACACAAGGTAGTCTGATGCTTCTTAGTAGCACAAAGAATCTCCTATACCATCATAAATTCTAATTAGCTGAATTCTGCCAGTTGCCTCTAATTTATGACCTCATTTGTTCTTACACAGAAACTTGTAGTATACACTTTATAGAGTCTCCTAGACCCAACTCTACAGATCACATTATACTTAATGTGCAGTAACCACACTTGCCATCTGAACCTTAAAATATCAACATGCCTTAAGAATTTTTTTTATTCTGAATGTAAAGCAAAATTACCTACTTTGTCTTCCCTAGGTGTAACCCTCACCCTCCCAAACCTCCATTTTTCATGTAATACCACAGTAACCACTATGTGCTCCATGTGACACAACATGGCTAAGAATCCTTCCCCTCAACACCTTGCTGCTCGCAGCTGATGGAAGAGCTAGCCAAGAAATCATTTTACGGCATCCCTACACTAAAGAAATAGAACGTACTTTAGAAAATCCAGAGCTAAGTCCTGAGACCAGAGCTAGTACGTCTATGCAGTCCAGTGCCAAATGGATTTATTTACTTTCGTCCAGAATGTCTTAGAATGGCTTATTAGGTCTATGCAAATATGATGAATGATATGCAAACTCAACCTGAGTTGTATCCAGCCTCTTTACATATCTCTGCCCCATGTTTCCTTCTGTTTCTGTTTTTGAGATCAACACAAGCACGGTCAGCATGCTCTCTCTTACCCAACCCCATAACCATACGAATCAACCATGACCCTGGAACAGCGTAATGCATTCTTCAGCTCCATTTAATTATTCTGTTGTTGTTGTGCTTTATACCTCTTTACTTGTCTCTTTATCCTGACATACCCTTTATTTCCATTTAAACATGCATTTGTACTTGAGAGGTATTAATGAAAAATATTAAGAGTAGAGTTCATCATTATTATAACAAACACAGTCTGTCTCCTGACCTTTACATATCTCCTGTTCTGGAATGTATGAATCAATCTGAGAAGATGCTTTTGATAGATCTCAGATCAAGAAGCTTGGCAAAAATGCAGAATAATTGTGACACTTCTAACAGAAGCATAATTACTATATTTAATAAAACAATTTCAAAGTTTCAGAGTCTTGGTGGCCAAAAAAATATTTTACATCTCACTGCTATTGTTATTTTTTATTATTTTGTATTTTTAAATTGCAGTCCATGTGACTTCCTCATTTTTTCCTCAGTATGTCAAAATTTGTAATCACTCTCATCCTGAAACAGTACTCAGAGTGCATGAAAACGCATAATGCTTGCAGCCATGCTATCTTCAGCTGTGATCTTGTCAGAACTCATAAGAGAATTGGGTCTGTACTTGAGTGGCAGGCCTCTAAGAGAAGTACAAGTGAAAGTTATACTGGTAAAGCCATGGGTGACCCTCTTTTTAGAGGGATGCACACCTCTGTTGCACACCTGTTGCAGCTCAGTTGCATTGAGTAGGTTAAATTTGGTCATGCAGATCAGCAGATGGGGCGTACCCTCAAAAGACCATCAGCCATACAAAGCTGTCCAAAATCTGGCAGAGTGTCAAGGTCAAGTTCATACCTCAGCATCATGTGTATGTTACTGTAGTTGGAAAGCAATGCTTCCATGGGATTGGAAACTAGCATTATCAGACTGTTTGTAGCCATTAAAACCTCAGAGTATTATTATTACTGTTAACTTGCTACAAAAAGATGGTAGTCCAGAGATGCTGAATTCTAACGTGGGCAACTGTTCTCCCTAAAGTCTATTACTTTCAGACGACCTTGTTACTATGCTTGAATACATTAATTGCTACACTTAATTTTCTGCTTTGTTTTGCCTGCAATTTGTTACAGAGCGACTTCTGTGCACATCGCAGAGTTTGTATAAATCATAAGGTTAAAACGGCAATGAATTTTGGAATACCTGTTGATAAACGATGCTGAAGAACACAAGATATTTGTCATTGTTAATATTCAGTGTCTGGGCTAATCCATATTCATAAACAACTACTTAAATATGTGAAGCATTAACATCTATAGTTCAGATTTGTAATTATCTCTGCGGATACAGACAAAAACATCCCCTTTGCTGTAATACTGCACTAACCCAAGGACAAAAAAGAGAAGGAGACAGGCTGCTGTCCCTGTGCTGTGTTCGGTTCATAGGTGGCTCAAGTGCTGCTCATCACATATGCGACAAGAGCCTGTCCACGTACTGTTGCGACAGATCCTGTCAGTCCCTTGAGCTGGGGTCCTGACTGTGGCCTTCAATGACAAGCATGCATTGTTGACATTATGCTTAGAATAAAGTATGTGCTAAAAAAGAGTTATTTCATCAGGAATAAGGGGTTTTTTTGTTCTTAAACTTACAAGTCTATGATCCAGTGCTTTAGATTTGCAAACAATTTTCTGCACTCCAGATATTGTTTCCAATCTTCTGCTCCTGTTACAAAGTATGAAGTGAAACCTGGAGAAGATAGAAAAAAAGAAGAAAAATGATAAATGAAGAACAATATTAATCTGGTTTTGCACACTGACAGGTTACACTAGCAGGTTTTTTTAATTCTTTCTTTTAATTTTCCACTGCTTTTTACAGGGGGTCTTGGGGCACATCACAACTGCAGCACCGAGTACCTTCCCTCTTTCTTCCTTCTGAAAAGGTAAAAATTAAAGGTAAGGAAAATGGACTCAACAAAGCTGTTGGCACATTCAAGAACAAGTCTGGAAGGTGTAGCAAACAACTGAACTGCGCAGGCGCTCCAGGACTGGGTATTCCCTGATGCACTGAGGGCTCATTCCAGAGGTCGTCAGTCAGGTCTACTAGAGATGATGTTCCTCTCTTCTAGCAGACACTTTCAAAAGGGACCAGGCACCCACCAGCTTATTACCTTTAACACGCTGAAGGCCTGGTTCCTTTTTAACTCCCTGAAGTCTCACTGTTAGTAGCTAAATTTACGGCCATTTCCATAATCCCCCCCTGCCTTTTTTTTATTATTACAACTGTTATTTTTTGAGGGGAAAGAGGAAGAAATTCCAGATTTTTTTTCTTGTTTTATTCTTCTTCCAAATCTTGTCCTGACTGTCCACTGAGACTGTCTGCTGTTTATGGTGAGGAGTATGGCAACTGAAGCCTCCTACTATGGACCCAAAGCTATAATAGGTAAAAAGGACCATGGTCAGCAAGGCTGAAGGGGGAGAGATGGCTGGATGCTACCCTGCCTGCCATCTTGTGTGCCATAAATCACAGCAAATGGCATATCTTGTCTTCACCCTCTAATAGGGTATTTGACTATGGCTGAACCTTTGACTCTGATCTTCATCTGAAAATTAAAATCTCTGTACTCTCTGATGGTGCACAACTGTTTTTGCAGTGACCTCTATCATCATCTTCTGCTCACATATGGCTGGGACATGGAGTTTATACTGTCCCGGCTGTTATTCACAACCACACGCCGTGAGGACTGGGAAGATGCATCATCCTGGACTATAGAAATCAATGTGTCAACTACACTCTATCACACTATTTGCCACAGGAAAAGTTTGGTATTTAGCCAATTCAAAAACCCCATATCACACAGTATAGAAAGAAAAGAAAACAGCATGGCCCAAATGGAAAAGAATATAGGAGTCAAAGCAGATTGGCAAAGGAACTAGGCTATAGAAGTGACCAGGAGCTGTATGGAAATAAAACTCAAATGAACATACTGCATTGAGAAAATGAAACAGGCAGAATTGAGTTATTTCCAGCCCCAAATTCTGAGTGGATTGGACAAGAAATGACAGGCCATATCAGATTAGTCTGGATTCATCTAGGTTTCTTTGATAAGATAACTGATTTTCTACCAAAGAAAGATCTAGACTATCTGAAGTTCAGTAGTACCACATGGGAGTTCATTAGCTGAGATGAAGGTGAGGGCTGAAAAACAAATTGTAAGAGAGCAAGGGCAATGGATAAATAGGAGATGACAATGAGCTATGCTGACCCATTTTATTTAATATATTTTTTCAATGACCTTACCACAAAAAGCATACTAATGAAATTTGCCAGTGACGCAAATTTAGGCTGTATCAGCAACAGAAGAAGACTGGAATGTTGTCCGAAAAGTGGATTCTTTACCTGGTGTGCAATCAGCCAATTCTCACACACTCAGGAGTGATATTGCTTTATTGCATTTCTGCGCAGAGATGTGTGCTAGGCGGTAATTCCACAAAGCTAGCACACCCACAAAAAGTTTCTACAGTAATTTATACATACCATTACATCATATACACCTGTCTAATACATATTCATTAAACTACCTTATCATGTTCTTTTTCCATTGGCCTATATCTTCTCCGCTTCGATTTAAAGCTACAGTATGATTTTAATTCACTGCACATGCTCAAGGAGAGTAGGGGGGTAGTCCTCTTGGCCTCGAATTGGGTCGGTGGTTGTGATCTCCCCTTGCCGGACTTACCTTTCCCATAGTTACTGTGTCTTCTTGTTGACACCAAATTCCTGGTGAAGATAGAGATGTCTCTGGTCCTATCTTTGTTATTCCTTCGAGTGTTCACAAATAGTTCTTTGGCAGTTACTAAGGCCCTGGAATGACTTGCTACATAGCTCAGAGATTTAGCACTTACCTCTTACTCTATCCTTTTAAGGTTTCTATGTATACCTATGCCACATATATCACAATTACCTTACAAAATATGTAAAACTTGTCTACTTCAGGCTACAATCCGATATCAGGAAGGTTAGACAGAAAGAATTAGAGTAACAGAAACAGGATGAAATTCAGTATCATAAACCATCAGGTCATAATGGCCTAATAAATAAAAAAAACCCAAAAACTCACGATATAAAGTGAGAGCTCATAGGGTAGAAGTGACTGAGAAGAATATGGGTATAAAATCTGAATGAAAGACGACAACAAGCTGCCACAGTGACACCTCTGAAAGTAACAAAGAAACATCATCATCTACTTCATTAAAAGCATGCAGGTAATGCTTGGGGGAAGAATACACGACACTGAACAGCTTTGACTACAATACTGCCTATAATTTTGCTCAAATGAAGGGGCTGGTGAAGTTTGAGTTGCTTCTGCTAACAAATGAAAGCTGATTAGTGTCTATAAATACATCGCAGGGATAAATGCCAGGAAGGGGAAAGACCTCTTTGTGTGAAAATAGAAGATGCTGGCACAGGAATAAAACAGTGTGAGCTTTCCCTAAATAAACTGAAAATTGGATGTCAACAGAAGGTTTTTAACCAGAGAAACAACATTCTATGAGGAACAGCCTCCCTATAGGCACAGTAGATCCAAACTCCCCAGTATTAAGAGCTTGCTGAGTTCCTGGAAAGCAGTGACTGAAGCCTGCAATGACTGGGAGTGGAACTTCATCACCTCCAGGATCCTCTCCAGTTTTCTTATTACTTCAGTGCAGACCTGGTGAAGCCCTTGGTACTCAAACCAATTGTTATTTAAACTCAAGACATCATCCACGCTACACGGGCAACGTCCCATAGTTCTGCTAGCATGGGGAAGATGTTCTGCCTTCTGTCTTCCCCTATGCCTACAGCATGACTTTGATTTGTTTCGCAGGGTATGCATTTGTCAGGTGGAGGCTGATAATCAGATCACAGACTCTGCTGCTGTAGGATGCAGGCTTGGTGTGCCATTTTGGTTTTTGAACTAGAGCGAAGTCAAAGTATGCTCTTTGATCTCACTCTGACTCTCTGGTTTTCTAAAGAGCCTATCACCATAGTATAGGACTTGCAGATGCTGTCGGCCCACAGTATATATTTGTCAGAACTGAGAAGTTACCATCTTTTTCTATCTACCCAGTAACTACTAATCCACCTTAGGAAAGGTCTATAAATATAGAACATGTATGCAATAAGCAACATAGTGCTGTCTAGTGCAAAGACAATTCTGGGGGCACACTCTAGGTGTCAACTTGGAGTTGACATAGTAAGCTAAGACATAATAAGAACCTGCAGACACCTTAGAAGCTGAATGTGTGGTCTCAGAGATTTACTTTTCTCATTGCACAAGTATTAGCATTAATCTGCCTGGCACATAAAAATAGCTTTGTAAGACTAACAGGAGATGTATTTGCAGGATCTTTGACTCCCTCAGACTTCTCAAATGTCAGCATCGCACAATACACCATCACAACACAAATTCTTCCTAATGCTAATGACTAGCAGGAACTAGAGCTGGGGCATCTCATGGAGGTTTGCTGATATTGACACAAGGCAGAAAGACAAGAAATACTTTACAGATCTAAAAATAAATCCAAACAGATGTAAGTCAGTGAGCTTTTTCCACAGACCTCTTCAGCACCATTTCTATTTTGAGTCGTCATTGGGGTTTTTTTTGGGTTTTTTTGTTTATTTGTTTGTTTTGTGTGGTTTTTTTTTTTTAAACCCATGTGTAAGTGAATGGAAATTTCATAAACGGGAGGCCACTAAAGGACACTGAGGTCAGACACTCCCATTCACCTTGCATTTCTGCTTTTGGCTAAATTGCTGACCGGACACTGAACAATTTCATCTTTTTTATTGGAAAAGGAGATAAGTGGATCTTAATGTTTCAGACAGAGATGTATGATACCAGTGTAGCTGGCTTGGTCTGAGGAGTGGCTCCTTCAAATCTGCCTTCCTAATCAGATGAGTGACTTGTTTACCTCCCCCGAGTGCCCCTCGAGGGGCTCCCGTCTCCATGGCAACGCCCCCCCCCCGCAACACCCACCGCCGTCCTCTCCCATTTGACTCAGCTCCACCTTTGGTTTGACCCATATCCCAGAAAATACTGCCAGCGCTGGAAAACACCTCATATCGCTCATCTTCAAGAAACAAGAAAACCCTAATGGCTGTTCCTTAAAAAGTTTAAGGAACTGTGATTTAAAAACAAAGCACAAAGCCCAGCAATTTTTGTCAATAATTATGCATAGTAATTACAATTATATGAAGTTCTTTACAGAGAAAGCTTCAATATAAACAATATTTAGAAAAACAAAGTATGAATTTGATGTGTGATATGGGAAATTAGACCTATCACTTTTTTTTCAGTTGAAATATGAAAACTAACGATGTTTTGTTATGCAAATATGCAGAACTCCACTTCTGCTACACTACACTTCTTTTTTTCAGCAAGTAATCTTAAAAATGACATATGAAGAGAATATTAAAATCTATTTTTATTGTAAAAGAAACCTCGGTCTGTGTTGTAAAGCCAACACGCTCCAAAACCCATTTTACATTTTCCCAGGCAAGCATACAGTTGCCCCGTGCGGGAGACTCGTGCCTCCCCAGCACTGCCGCGAGGCGAGCCCCTGTGTCCTCTCGGAGCGCTCCCCTCGGCTCTGCTGCTGCCCAAGCACAACTGGATTTACAAGTCCCCCGGATCAGCCACATCACTCCCCCAGTGCCACTGCCACGGCACCCTCCGCGGCTCTCCCTGCCTGCTAATCCCTTCTTGGGGCTGTCCTTGACAAATTTCCACATGGCAGACAAACTGCAGGCAGCACATCCTGGGCTTAATCCCCTGAACTAGTGGGAAAACTGCCACCGACATTCACCCACTCTGCGTTTTGCCTGTTGTTCTTCACGGCACAACCGAGTGGGAAAACTCATTTTCCTCTGCACTGCACCTTCCCATTTCTAGACAATCTTTATTTATGGAGCAGAGCAAACCACAGTGCGGACTATCAGAAGAAAACCACACCAGGGCATTCTCTCAAGAAGACTTTTTTTTTTGTTTGATTTGTTGTTCTCTTAATCAGGTAAATCTAATTCACATAGAAAGTATCTGTTTGCTCTTCGTGTCGGGAAAAACATAAGAATTACAATGTTAACATTTCCAAATAGCAAAAAATGAATTTCAAATAGCTGGCGATGCAAACGCTTGATGAACACATGCTGGCTGAAATTCACTTGTCTTTCATACCCACTATACCTGAACCCCATATTAACTGTATGCTTTTACAGATTTAAGTTTAATTCTGTGTGTAGTTTATAATCTGCTTTGTTACAATGCAGCTGTAATAACCTAAAGTTCCTCAAAATTAAGCTAAAGTAAAAAAAAAAAAAAAGAACTGGGAGATTTGCAAAAACATGCAAGAAACAGAGCATATGTCATGTATTACAAACCACTTCCAATACTTCAAGTAAGTATTTGGTAGTAGCAGTATTTTCCTGAGCATCGTACTGTTTATCGCTACCTTCAATTTAATTGATAATTTTGTATTTATAAGGGTACAAATTCTGTGGCTAATATTATAGAAAATTAAACGTACACATTGCAGATATTCACTCTGTGGACATAAATGAAAGTTTGGTAAAATTTCACATTCTATTTGAGCCTCACCATGTGTTGAAAATTATGAATATGTACCTTACTTAGAAAGTTGCCTCATGAAATTGCTGGCTCTTTTTGACTTGGTTGGAACTGGCCTGCTCTGATCCAGGAGTTGGACCAGATGATGGTCACCAGTCCCTTCTGTTTGTATTGACTTGTCAGCAGCAAGAGTAACTTGCTGGATTTAGTTAGAGCCCTCTGTATTACCTTGTATGGGTTATAATTGTAACTGTTAAATCACTGGGCCTCTTAACCAGTCAATTCATTAAAGAAAACTGTTTCCATGTAATTACATAGTTTTAAAAAAATCCTTAGCCCCAGATGTAATGCACAAATTTGCATGCAGCAAATAAAGCTACGACCACTACCAGGATTGCAATTGGTAGAGTTTGCATCTTAAACCCGCTTCCACTAGGCCTACAAGCAGGGCAGTCTCCTCCTGACTTTCGCTGGGGGTTCAGCTGGGCGCTGGCAAAGCCTGGCCACCGGGAATCGATGCGGGTACTGTGTGCTCCAGCAGAGCCTGCCCAGAGCCTCCTGAGCACGTAGCTCTTTGTACTAGGGGCTGGACATTCACAGAAGAAAAGAAGCCTCTACTCCAGAAGGCTTTCTATCTTAACACAGAAATAAGCAGCCAACATGTAACAGACAAATCACACCTGTAGAGCACACCACGCTGACAGCCTTCACCACTCCCTTTTTTGATAATTTTCTTAATCCAATTCCCCATGACTCAGTCCCTGCTCACACAATGAGAACATATTTCTGGTCTCTTGCTTTTGAAGGCAGAAGGAAAAAAGTAAACATCTTCTCCCTCCTCCCCTTCCCCAAAGTATACTTGTGAATTTTCTGATGGAACATTCTTCTTTTGAAAAATGAAGGTTTGTCAAAACAGAAAAGTTTTGAGGAGCAAAGTCAATTTTGTTGACTCTTCAAACCTCAATTTCTTGCCAGTTCAGATTCTCACACGCTGAGAAGTGCCAGGGCCTTAGAAGCTGTGGCTGAATCAGTCTCATCAAAATCTTCTGAACTCTGCTTATTAGCCCACCAGGCAAACAGCCAAAGCTCCGAGCTGCAAAGGGAAGCCGGTCAATTGTTTTTAGACACTTCTATTCTACTTCCCTTAGATGGGAACTTTTGTTTCCAGGAAATTGAATAAGTTTCAGTCCAGTGCAGAAAGATTTTGGTTTGTTTTTCTCTTTCTACACGGAAATCTCAACACTTTAAGATCTTTCACCATATAAATAAGCATGTAAAGGCATGAAAAGGCAATCTTCTAGCTGTCTACTCAGCAAGAAAGTAGGCAATAGCAGACCATTTGGTTGAGAAGTCTGTAAGTACAGTCTGCGCTCTTTAAGCACCCAGGACAGAAAATCTCAAAGCATCTATGAGGTCTGCAGGATCTATTTGCCCTACCTTTAAACAGAGGCCGCTGCTGGCATATTAGTCTTTCAATAGAACTCTTTTCCACTCATGTTTTTTTCTCAAATGTGCAGTATCCCTTTTTTCCCCCCTTTAAGTTACACAATCTTTTCTACATAAAATAACAAATAATTCACCTAGAAGGGCATTCTCAATACAGCAACACTCTTGACATCATCAGGACACATTTGTAAAGCCCTTGCAACATAACTGTATTCTGAATTCACTTCCAAATGCAACTGTACCACACACATAGCAGCCTTACTCAGTGTTTGTGGAGGCCACACGAAACATCCCATCGCACGGTGATTAACACCAGTAGGCAAAACCTAGATGAATGCCCTCTGTACCAAAGCTGGACAAGCTACTTTGCACAGCTAGCTTACCCGCACCTTTAAAAAGGGACCTGGGCTGAGGAAAGACTCCCTGCCGAGCTCCTGTTTGGTTCCCTGCCAGCACAGCTATTACTTCTCACATTATTTCTGTTACAGTAACATCTAAGAGCTCCGGCCCTTGATGGGGACCCCACTGTTACCCAGTGTACAAACATGCAACAAAAAGACCAGTCCTTGTGGCAATGGAGCCTTACTACTGAGCTTGAAGCGCACTGACAGAGAAACACAGGTTTTCCCTCTTGTATTGATGGTAGCTCCCTGCTGACAAACACAGAATCCTGGGAATTCGAGGTCAGATCCTGTAGCTGGTTTTAGTAAGAAAAGGAGCAAACCAGCTGTGTAGTAAGGTCAAAGACAGAAAGCAAGCAAGGAGAAAAAAGTAAGATGATGGCTTTCCTGCTTATGAATTGTAAGGGATTTCTGAGCACTTCCAAAGTATCAGGATAGTGCTGAATACTCACAGGAAACAAATAATGTGACCTGGTGGCTTTGTTCACGAATCACTGTGCACTGCAGTCAGTCAGCTCTACCAAATGCAATGCCATGTACATCCCTTGTGTGAGGTTCCTATTCACTTCTTGAATCTGAAGCTTACTATTTGCAATATTATAAAGCATGACACCTACAAGGCCTTTTGATGTGAGTAGAAAGGAGATGCAGATAGAGCTGAGCCTGAAAGAATGACCAAACCCCACGGTATTTATTTAGTATTGTTACTTTAAAAAATTGCTTGGACATGCTGTCAAAGCTGATCCAGCAAAAAACTGTCTCGAGCACTCCTGAAATTGGCTAAGTGGCAAGATCAACTGACATCAAGCAAAAAGCTTTCAAATGACTGGAAGTATTTAGGAATAAAATAAATGAACTCTCTTCAGGAGTGTTTTATACAGTAATGCTTGGATCTAGACTGGTACAAATACCTCTACTATAGACAGAGTCCTTCACTGGGAGATCTGTTTTTGTTTAAATAGGATTATCAATTATATTTGATGTTCCATTGCTGCATGTTACCCAAGGCCTTTGCTGCAACCACATAGATAGTCAATATTTCTACCTGATTACAGCGTATGAAAGTTGCCTGAAAGAAGACGTTCTGTGGCAACAAGCTCTGTGAAAAAGGAGTATTGAATCTGCAGCAAACATTTGAGTTTATTAAAAAATACAAACCATAAGGCCAGGTACAATATAGGGAAATACTGAGCACACTGTGTTGATAGTTGGTTTAACTCAGCCAGTACAGAATCTGTTTTAAACCGTTAAAGGAAATCAGCGTCTTCCTAAGCTAGAAGGAACCGGTGTCATCAGGACAGGGCAGAGCATTGGAACAGGAGTGACTAGGTATTGCAAGGAAAACTGGTACTCCCTTACCCAGCCTGTCATTCAGTGGACAATACCAGGCGATATGACAGCCACGGCATTTCATCTTTATTTTGTCAGTTTGAATCTCCCTCAGATCAGCAATGGCCAGGAATAGTTGCTGCTTTAATATCAGTCCAGACTTCCCTTTCTATTCAGCACCAAAATACTGATCCTGCTGAACACCACTGACTGCTGGAGAGTTTTTTAAGTAAACAGTGCTGGCAAAAAAAACCCCACAAACCAAAAGAAGTGCTTCTATTTTCCTCCTCAGAAAATACAGTTTTGTTGAAAGTTCTACTACTTCATATTCTAACATTATTAATTTGAAGTATTCAACCTTATAGAGATACATTTCAAGTTATTAAAACATACCGTATTTCATTGCTCCAAAATCATATTTTTGTGAAAGGAATATTCTTCCTTTCCACAGGAAAAAAATCCTTTTGTTTCAAATCAAAAACAAGTGCAAATTTAAAACTTTGAGAACATCCCAGAGATGTTCTGTCAACTGCAAAAATACATGCTGCAAAAATAAATGCAGCAGTTTCAGTCTATCTTAGGGAGGACAGGTTGTCTGTAATAAGACATCATTGCCAGATGTACTTAGTATCTTGGATGTCAGTCTCATCTGAGTATGAACGGAAAACGTTAGTGTCTTTGGTATTCCTTCATCTCTTTGCAGGTCAAGACTGAGACCTGCACTGCCATTTCACATGCAGTTATCTGCTTTGTAATTGAAAAGAGGATTTTATTCTCTAAGACTATCAGTTGGGCACCTTTACAGGCAACAAAGAAAAAAAAAATAATACAGCCTAACCTTCTTATCAAGGGCACTGATGAAGTGGAACAGAAGTCTAGCAGCTCTGCAACGGTTAGTTTTGGACCAGGCACGGTTAACTTATACCTTGACTTACAGGTATCCTAATGCAAGTTATGAACATCTGCTCTTACAGTCCAGCAGTACCTGAAAGCAGTGGGGCTAGGGAGGGGTAGCTGAAGCTGCTCTGCTCTAGCCCTATCCATAGGCCATGCAGTGCAGTCTTCATAACCACACAGCATTTGAATTCCTTGCACAGACACAGGCAATCAGACTTGATGTGGATTTTGTTTGGAAACTGATACAGTTGACATCCAGTCACAATGACACTTGTTTCTTGCACTTGCTGAACTACACAGAAGTTCATTAGACTCTAACAAACAAGGCTAACCCATGTCTATACTGCAGTTGAGCAGGATGACTGCAGGGGGTGTAGACATGCAAGCAGTAGTTAGCTTTGTTACCAACAGCAACACAGCTGCAGCAATGTGCATTTCAGATAGGGCACACGAGATAATCTGGTATCCTGGGTACAACGCACAGGTCTACGAGGGACAGAAGAGGAGGATTACATTAACCCTGCTCAGCACAGCTTACTGCCTGAACCCCTCCCAGGATCAGATCTTTAGTGGCACTGGTACCTAACCCCACTGAATTGAACTAGAGTGAGCATGACTGCACAAGAATCATTGCAGGGTATACATGTTAAGTATTAATTTGTTTTGCTTTAGTATTGAAGACTGAGAACAATGCTAGAGGATGCACTTTTCTCAAAGAACATAATCTAAAAAAACCTCATTCATAAAATGTAAGGTCTGATCATCATTTTTTCAAATAGATATAGAAGATATTACAGCATTTTTGACACTTTCAAGTTTTATTCTAAAACTTTTCTTGTAAGAGTGGTACTTTTTCTTAATGTTACTGCATATTTTCTTTCAAAGATATTCTGCATTTGTTGCTGAGAGAGGAATACTAGCAGATAGTACAGTGAAATTGTTGCCTCAAGACAAATTGGCATTCATCATTCAAGCAGAAAAATAAATTAAGTGCAACGTTTAGGCACTCTGCATTAGGTTGTTAAAAAAAATCAAAGGGAAAACAAATGTTATGTCAGCTATTGACTGTAGAAACTGAATAAATGAGTCAAGTATTTCACCAGTACTTATACAGCCACGTAAGTCACTATGTACTTAAAAGTATGAAGGCTTTTAACAGTTTTTGTTGGAACCAGTAATCAGCTTTACATGTTTTGGATAGAAATATGTGGCCTTGGTAAATCCTAAAAACTACACCCACCCTTTTAATATTTCAATTTGGTATTTAAATAGTGATAGCAATATTATGACTATTGAAAATTGTTAGGCATGATTATGATTTTTGCTACAGTCTGGTAGGCTATATTACTGCTTTACCTTGCCTTTCAAGAATGTCTTTCATCCTAAAGGATTCAAGAGTGCTTACACATTTTACAAATGCACAAAGCAGACTAAGATCATTTCACACACCAGTAGAATGGGGCCATCCCTGCAGTGGAGAGTGTTGATTTTGCTTTCCTCCAACATTGTAGGACAGAAAAGGGGATGGGAAAATTCTAACATAATGAAGTTCACTACTGGGATATCTGTCACTTAGCACAAGTCTTATCAACATTTACTACAGAGCACATATTCCTTGTCACTTGTACCCCATGAACAACAGGTATGACTGGTGTTGGACATTTTGCAGCATAGAAAGGTCTTTTGGTAAACTTCTACCATGAAAAAGTGTGCGCAATTTGCCAATAAATCACATAGTTTCATGCCCATCAGTACTGATTTTCAATCACTATCACTCTGCCAGGGCCATCAGCATTCTTTAAGATTCCCTCAATCCCTACCCCGGATTAACTTAATTTTGCATCGTCAGAAAATTTTGTCACCTTTCCACTCATCCTTTTTACCTGATTACCAATAAAAACGTTACGTGTCACTCCACACACAAAATTATAGCTCAACACTGCAGCTAATTCCTGCTCTTGAAAACTGACCTCTCCTCGTCAGAGACAAGGACCTCCTCCTCTCACTTTCTCCATTATTTAACTCCTATCCAGAGCTCTGGTCCACAAGTGAGCAGCAGCCAAGCTGACTTCCTCCAACACAGCTGGGACTGGTACCACTCAGACATGGCCTAAATGTTTGCATGGATGGCTATAGAAGCAATTTTTAATCACATTTTCACCTTCAAAATTAATCTTCTCCTCTTTTGTCATCTTACTACAACTCAAAGGCTCAGCAGAATAGTTCAGGATTGAATTATCAGTGTGATATTTGCAGCATGCCTAGTACATACTTATTTTACTGTCCTGGTTTTGGTTGGGTTAGAGTTAATTTTCTTCCTAGTAGCTGGCATAGTGCTGTGTTTTGGATTTAGTGTGAGAAGAATGCTGATAACACACTGATGTTTTAGTTGTTGCTAAGTAGTGCTTAGACTAGTCAAGGACTTTCTTTTTCAGCTTCCCATGCTCTGCCAGGTACACAAGAAACTGCAAGGGGGCACAGCCAAGATAGTTGATCCAAACTGACCAAAGGGCTATTCCATACCATATGACGTCATGCTCAGTATATAAACTGGGGGGAGTTGGCCGGGGGGCAGCGACCACTGCTCGGGGACTGGCTGGGCATCAGTTGGCGGCTGGTGAGCAGTTGCATCACTTGTTTTCTTTTCCCTGGGTTTTGTTTGTCTCTCTTGTTCTCCTTTTCATTGCAATTATTATTACTACTACTACTATTATTATTATTTTATTTCAATTATTAAACTGTTCTTATCTCAACCCGCGAGTTTTCTTACTCTTGCCCTTCTGATTCTCTCCCCCATCCCGCCGGGGGCAGGGGGAGGGTGAGTGAGCGGCTGTGTGGTGCTTGGTTGCCAACTGGGGCTAAACCACAACATTTACTCA
The DNA here is from genome assembly GCA_013401315.1 of Balaeniceps rex. Classification (NCBI taxonomy): domain Eukaryota; kingdom Metazoa; phylum Chordata; class Aves; order Pelecaniformes; family Balaenicipitidae; genus Balaeniceps; species Balaeniceps rex. The sequence goes on from VYZW01013458.1 coordinate 40,349, forward strand.
AGGCACATATACATGATGTAAAGTCCTTCTACACCAAAACTGACCCCAGCAATCAGCACGTGAGGAGTATGTTGCTTTCTATTTTCAAGCCTTTTTGACAACACAGGATGAGGCATATAATCCTCAACACTCCAAATGTCTTAAACAGAGCTGTCAGATAACTGATACATCCTAGCTGCAGGTGAACCAAGTGTGTTAGCACAATATATCATAATGAAAAATTTTGAGGGGAATTTATTTCAGGACAATCAGAGGCCTTTAGAGGGCTGCTTCCATGTGCTGAGAGCTACTAGCTTGCTTACAAATATGATGTTCTCATTGTTAGGGGCTGGGAAAGGGTTAACCCTCAGAAGTCATTCAAAATAAAACAGTGACAACAGTCTGACAGAAACTCTCATTCTCCTCTGTTCCCCAGGCAGCTCTGACTTTCTTTCATCCAGTGCAGCTGCCATGCTGCCTCCTGCTCTCTGGGGCTCTACCTCCATTCCAAGAAGGCGCTCATGCCTACTTCTCCTGCTGCCTTCATCACGGGGTCATCTCACCCCCTCCTTCCTCATAGAAAAAAAAACATATATGGCTTCTCCCCAGCTTTTCATTTCTGCCTGACACCAAAGGAGAAATGAACATGACAATTTTGTGATCAGCTTGTAATCCTCCTCCACATTCTTCCTTAGTTCTGTCCTTTGTAGCCTTTCCCCTAAAACGTATGACCTGGTCTTCTCGGGTCACTACTCCTTTATGCTTCTCAACACATCACTGCGACCTTGTATGTGCTTCATATCTCTTTAGAGCCATATCTGTGCTTCCCCTAGGGCATACTAATTCACCACAACAATCTGGGTTAAGCAACAGCCACATATTCCAGGGTGGTTTGACAAGCCCTGAAAGGGGTCAAAAAACTCTATGATACACTGGTAATACACAGTCCCACTGACCACTAACAAACATGAGTTAGTTTGTACAACTATTTTCACTTCATACAATTAGCGGAGCAGAAAAAGTCCCTCTTATTGCCCATAGGATAAATTAGAGAAGAGCAGAGGTTTTAAACATGTTTCTTCTTAACAACAACAATAATAATTCAATCTCTGAAAGCTCAGGTTAAAACTCTTCTCTACCTAGGACTCAGGGCAGTAACCACCCTTCTTTCCCATCAGGAAATTATAATTTTAAGAACAGAGTACTTAAATGTAAGTAGCTCCACACATTCTCTCTATGTGTCATCAGGTCATGCAACCAGACGACTAAGCTTAACAAAGAAGATGGTGATGAGGTGAGCTACAGGAGAGGGGAAGAGAGAAATTAAGGGGGCAGCAGGTGAGCCCACGTCTCTTCAAAAAGAGAAAGGGGCCAGAATGACAGTCAGAATTTTCCAATTCATTGTGGGGTCCTGAATTATTTAAAAAAAAAAAAAAAAAAAGAGAGAATCCATGACAGAAGAGGTCTTAAAAATATGAAGAAAACCCCTCCTCTGCAAGTGTATGGAAGTGATTTGTCCTCTCCATCTGCTTCCCAAGATCTATTACAGTGGGGCTGTACTTGCAAAGTCCAGTCACATTTTACCAGGTCAGCAGTACTCATTAAGCATTCAATATTCTTTTAAAGGGTGCCAACAGGTGGGAAAGCTGCACCTACCAGAATGTATCAATAGCATGCAAGGAATTTGGATGGATGCCACTTTTGGCATGAAATAACTGAAAGAGACTTGCTGAGCTACTAAACCATGCTGATGCAAAGACAGTGTTGTGTGAAAAGGTCGTCCTTCTGCTGCTTTCCCTGGTTTTCTTTTTCATCTTATTCAACCTTATGTCACCATTCTTCTTGTACTACCTTTTGCTGATAGCCCACCCTAGGCAATTTCTCCACCAGTCTGATACATGGAGTGCTGTGGCCTTCCTCCATGTTTTTTTCTCCCTGTGCATAGATGTATACTCATACTTTGCAGAGAGATTCAGGAGTCAAACGAACAAAGTTCAGTGGTTAACTCTTTCCTCTTTTGGGCTCAGGCAACTTGACACAGACCATACATAACCTCCCTATGTCAGGGGAGAGATTACTTTGAACCAGAAGAAGTGGAGCAAATGTTAAGCTCACACTGCAGCTCTACAGGAAATTTGCTATGTTGTTTTAAATAAGAAGGGTCCTGTAATTTCCCTGCTTCAAGGTGATTATCCTAAAGTAATGTATGGTGAATGACAAATATTTGGTTGATGAATAATTTCAGTATTTTCCTTTGCATGTAAATCTGACCTTTATAATGAACACTACTGTACTAAAAAGGTTCTTCATAACCAAAACACTGTACAACCAACATCTGTTATTCACAAGACCTGAGGGGTAGAAAAAAAAAAAAATCACAGTAAATAATTTGACCTAAATATGTTTTGCTCCGTGATATAAAATATACTTTTACTGTCTGACTTGCCAAATTCTTCTTGCCTTAGTGTGACACTGTTTGTTAACAGAAGTATGCAATTTATGTAACCTTTATGTTTAATGTTGTAACTAATTGTTATTCTTTAATAGTCTATACGTCATTTGTCACATAGTGAACTGTAGATGCTGAAGACAGATGGACCACCAGATGGACCCTGGGAAGGATTGGTTAAAATGTCAGTGGCAAGCTAACAAAATGAAATGTAGTAGACTGAAGAGACTATTCAGCTGAAAAGCCTGTCTACGGAAATGGGGTTTGTATTATTCACATTCATCGAAGTGCACTTCAACCATGCTGTTTTGACATTTTCTGTTTTGAGACTTTTCAAAGCAGCCATAGCTTTTTTTTTTTTTTTCTTTCCTCAAATGCTTGTTTGATGATACAGATTGGCAAAAGTGACCTCAGCTTTTAGGGGTGATCACTTTCGCCATCAAGGAACTTAACCACAGTTATATTCAGCCATCAGACTCACAAGTGCACCAATTCAGAGCTTGAACAAAAAGTCAATGCATGCATGAATTGCATTGACCAGAAGTGAATGATTGCTTGCTTCTGGTAAACTAGCATGACTTAGATTCCCTGATTCTGGCCATGTATATACTTTGCAATACTAATTACAATAGCTTCTTTGGTCTACCCATGAAAGTTTCATTAAGTAAATGGAAAAGTCTTCAGTGGGATCAGGATCTTAGACACAATGCATATACCTTCTAGTAAATTGGCAGTAGGGAGCAAGCTAAGATTGGTTAGGAAAGACCTAGGCAGAAGCTCTGCTGCAAAGCAGGAGCACACAAAATACAGAGATTTGCCCATTTCCTTATTTCATATGGTTCTTCATCCATTGTTTGAAGAAAGTAGCTTTTTCTGTGGAACACAGGAAAAAAACAACAATCTCTTGCAACCCTGGCTGTAATTCTTTACCAATGCCATATGTCTGATCTATCTATGACTTCATAAGGGATATTTTTATGGTCCCAAGCACGAATCAGTTGTCATCAGAGAAACATTTTTACTGAGTTACTAGATATCTAACAGCTACCATGAATATTGCCATATAAGTGAATCAGGAAACAAAAACAAATTATGGGAAATTTGGGCATTGAGAATAATTCTCCATTTTGCTGTAATTTGAAACAATTCCCAGGGTTAAAGAAACACTTGTTGAAGAACAGTTTTTGATGTTTAATTTTTTCTTGCTTTACATTTGGAAATTTTTGAAATCAGAATTGGTTTTACTGAAAATGTTTTAAAACTGGAAAAAAAAAATCCCCAAAAAACTCTGCCATGTTTGTCATTTGACCTAACAAAGTTATTAAGGCCAAAAAAAATGACAAGCCATTTCAAAGCATGACAGTGAAGTAGGCTAACCTTATGGATATCTCATCTAGGGATGCACTGTTATTTCCCATCACTTGAAATCTTTAAGTATTTCTAAAAGGTGTGCTGCACCTACAAAACCAATAATGAGCTAGATTATGGGGCAAAATATATTATGCAGCAGTTTAAAGAAGATAATCATAATAGCCAGAATATTCCTTTTTGTTAAAAAGCACCATAAATCAATTTGACATTTTCTACCAGCAAACAATAAAGTATAGAATGAAGTTACATGCACACATGTTCATATTTCATAAAAATGGAGTGTTGCAAAAATGCTAATGGAAGACTGTACAAAATCCAGCAACATAAAATATGTACCACTCTATGTCCAAATATATTGAAACCCAAAAGGATGGAGGTGGTTTCCTTATGATCTAAACCAATTATGACTCTCAAAATACTAGCATTTTCATTTTCCACGTGTTGCATTTACACAGTGTACACACTGTTCCTTGGGTTTTCTGTCCTTAAGTTGTCACCATAAACTTATGACATTATACATATCTAGTTTACATAATGTTAGTCACCTTATATGGCAGGAATTTTTATTACCTTCCGGTAACTAAACCAACTGAGATCGAATCCATTGACATCAGTAATGCTTTCTAGTACAAAACTGCATTTTTCTGAGAAGCACAAAAATGGATCCAGGGACAAAGGTTCAAACGCCAAAGTTTGTCCAATCAGACTCTCAAACAACACACAACAAAGGTATTTCTCATTGTTTTGAAGATAACCATGAAAGCTAACCCTGGGTTTACAGCGCCAGCCTCAACTTGTTTGGTGACCATCATGTCCTGGTTTCAGCTGGGTTAGAGTTACTTTTCTTCCTAGTAGCTGGCATAGTGCTGTGTTTTGGATTTAGTGTGAGAAGAATGCTAATAACACACTGATGTTTTAGTTGTTGCTAAGTAGTGCTTAGACTAGTCAAGAACTTTCTTTTTCAGCTTCCCATGCTCTGCCAGGTGCACAAGAAACTGGGAGGGGGCACAGCCAGGACAGTTGATCCAAACTGACCAAAGGGCTATTCCATACCATATGACGTCATGCTCAGTATATAAACCGAGGGGAGTTAGCCAGGGGGCAGCGATCGCTGCTCAGGGACTGGCTGGGTGTCGGTCGGCGGGTGGTGAGCAGTTGCATCACTTGTTTTCTTTTCCCTGGGTTTTGTTTGTCTCTCTCGTTCTCCTTTTCATTGCAATTATTATGACTATTATTATTATTGTATTCAATTATTAAACCGTTCTTATCTCAACCCGCGAGTTTTCTTACTCTTGCCCTTCCGATTCTCTCCCCCATCCCACCGGGGGCGGGGGGAGGGTGAGCAAGCGGCTGCGTGGTGCCTGGTTGCCGACTGGGGCTAAACCACAACACATCAGAATGCAACGTGGGCATGGTCCCAAGTCATCTTTATTGAGCTGAAAGGCCAGCTCATTCCCACTCACAAACCTGCAACAAACAAGCTAAGCAAACGTTTTTGAAGGTGTTCCTTGTTTTGTTTTGCTTTGATTCTGTGATCTGCCTTAAAGACCTAATCCCTAATAGGACAGGTGAAATGGCAGTAAAATGGGGCATGGGGCAAGACCTTTTCATATAGTCCTATAGCATTATCACTAAAGAGGATACCTCAGAATAGAGAAGTTTTATTGTGGTGACACAAGAGTAGAAGGACATTATGGTATTCAACACAGAAAAAGAAATATTAAGTTGTCCAGAAGAGATGTTCTGTTATAATATCTCCATTTTATCTGTTCACTATTACCAAAGTGGCTTCAACCAAATCCTTATCACCTCAAAAGAATATCTACAGAAGTTACTAATTTTTAATATTCAAAATTATCTAAGCAGACTCCCCACATTTCATTTGCCATAGCTGGGATGAATTCAGAATTCAATTCTATGGGATTTTGCAGCAGGGTAGACTATATTTTCCATCGAATGTAGCTTGAAGTTATTGGCTTCCTCACAATAAAAACTGCTGGCATTGCATACTGTTCTCAATTAAATGGAGAATGCAAGAAACAGTGTGATTTTCAAATCAGTAAATCAGAGTCATGTTAGAGGAACTAGTAGGTTTTGAACATCACTCATGAGTTGTAGTTTGAAGTTCTTGATTGCTATTTTGAAGTGTAAGATTTTTTTGAAGCAGAAAATGAATTAAACACTTGAAAGTCCTCTGATAACAGCTTCTTCTGAAGAAATATCCAGGGAAAGTTTAAGATGGTGTGAAGATTACATTATTATCTCTTAAAATACACAATGTAAACACTTGAAAAATTCACAAAAAAATTCATTACAGAAACACAGTCAATTTAGATTTATAGCAACAAACAGTAATAGTACAGATTGATACTGCAGATTTATGGCAATAATAATTTCACTTTGCTTTCATGTGTTAAAAAATGCTTCACACTGACAAACCACCCTGACAAACACCACAGTTTCTATCTGTGTGTATACATACACATATATACACATACAGACATATGCAAACTAGCTGAGTATATGTGTGTATACACATTCATACACGCATACAAAATTGTCCACTGTGGATCTAATTTACTGTACTGGCAATGACAGCAGGCAGCAGCTATGCAGTCACTGATAACATGACATAATATGAGGGTATATATATATCACAAAAATAATTTCCTAGTCCTAGGGAGCTGGAAAAAGGATAACAGTTTTAGATATACATAGTCATGTATACCCTAGTGGTATACGTAACAGCTCTTCAAAGGACATTCTGTATCAGCTGCACATTTGGAAAATATAAACTCTTCTGGTTAGTTTGTCACATTTCACTAGTAAAGATTATTATAGATTCAGCTTTCAGACAAGAAAAAGTTACTATATTTGAAGATACTGAGATCAAAAAAATTAAAGTAAGCAACACTTCAATACTCCTTATTGTTTTAAATGACAACCTAACAGTAACAACTCCACTCTCATTTTTTCTAATCCTTAATGGCCTATCATAACAAATACATATACAGAAGAAGCATCAAAACCAATTCTGTCCTGGAGAAAGTTAGTGCTCGTTTTCACACCCATTTCTGTTAGCAAAGATACCACACTATGAAAGCCACAACTATCTTGGTCTTGGCTTGCATAACATCAATAAGAACACTGTTTTGGTGCTTTAAAGGGAACAGTGGACACAATTTCAAAACTGCTTCTGTGCAAATTAAACCCTTAAATGCATAGGTCATTTCTGAGAATATGATCTAGATTTTTATGGAAATGGTATTCTAGATCTGACTTCCGGTATGAGAATAGAAATGGATCTCAAATAGCAGGGTTTATAAAAAGCTTAGCTTTAGATCTGAACATCGATCTGAATTCAGAATCTTCAGGAAGTCAACTCTTTATGCAAGTGCCTTCTTCCTCCACAGCACACACTTCCTTTGTAATCAGGAACTCTTCCAGAGCAGCTTCCATCTGCAAATGACCAATTTATCTACAAGGTGCTTAATATTGACGCTATATGAGTAGTTTGTCAGGAATAGTAGGAGAATAAGACACCAGATGATATGACGCCAGATAGGACTTTTTGCATAAGCATAGATAGTATAATTGCCAAGACTGAAATGTAGCCAAGAATATAGGATTAATAGGAAACTTTTAACACTGGGCAATAAGAACTTTAATTACCATAAGCACTAAGTATTAGCAATATGCAACCTTTCCTATGGCAAATTAGGACATAGAATCATAGAATGCTTTGGGTTGGAAGGGACCTTTAGAGGTCATCTAGTCCAACCCCCCTGCAGTGAGCAGGGACATCTTCAGCTAGATCAGGTTGCTCAGAGCCCCATCCCACCTGACCTTGAATGTTTCCAGGGATGGGGCCTCCACTACCTCTCTGGGCAACCTGTTCCAGTGCTTCACCACCCTCATTGTAAAAAATTTCTTCCTTGTATCCAGTCTAAATCTACCCTCCTTTAGTTTAAAACTACTACCCCTTGTCCTGTCACCACAGGCCTTGCTAAAAAGACTGTCCTCATCTTTCCTATAGGCCCCCTTTAAGTACTGAAAGGCCGCAATAAGGTCTCCCCGCAGCCTTCTCTTCTCCAGGCTGAACAATCCCAACTCTCTCAGCCTGTCCTCGTAGGAGAGGTGCTCCAGCCCTCGCATCATTTTTGTGGCCCTCTTCTGGACCTGCTCCAACAGCTCCATGTCCTTCTTGTGCTGAGGGCTCCAGAGCTGGACGCAGTACTCCAGGTGGGGTCTCACCAGAGCCGAGTAGAGGGGCAGAATCACCTCCCTCGACCTGCTGGCCACGCTTCTTTTGATGCAGCCCAGGATACGGTTGGCCTTCTGGGCTGCAAGCGCACACTGCTGGCTCATGTCCAGCTTTTCATCCACCAGTACCCCCAAGTCCTTCTCCGCAGGGCTGCTCTCAATCCCCTCATCTCCCAGCCTGTATTGATATCGGGGGTTGCCCCGACCCAGGTGCAGGACCTTGCACTTGGCCTTGTTGAACCTCATGAGGTTTGCACAGGCCCACCTCTCCAGCCTGTCCAGGTCCCTTTGGATGACATCCCGTCCCTCAGGCGTGTCAACTGCACCACTCAGCTTGGTGTCATCTGCAAACTTGCTGAGGGTGCACTCGATCTCGCTGTCTATGTCATTGATGAAAATATTAAACAGCACTGGTCCCAGTACGGACCCCTGAGGAACACCACTTGTTACCAGTCTCCATTTGGACATCGAGCCGTTGACCACTACCCTCTGGATGCGACCATCCAACCAGTTCCTTATCCACTGAACAGTCCACCCATCAAACCCATATCTCCCCAATTTAGAGAGAAGGATGTTGGGGGGGACCGTGTCGAAGGCTTTTTGGAAGTCCAGATAGATGACATCCGTTGCTTTTCCCTTGTCCACTGATGCAGTTACTCCATCACAGAAAGCCACCAGGTTAGTCAGGCAGGACTTGCCCTTGGTGAAGCCATGCTGGCTGTCTCGAATCACCTCCCTGTCCTCCATGTGCTTTAGCATAGCTTCTAGGAGGATCTGTTCCATGATCTTGCCAGGCACAGAGGTGAGGCTGACAGGTCGGTAATTCCCAGGGTCCTCCTTTCTTCCCTTTTTAAAGATGGGCACAATGTTTCCCTTCTTCCAGACATGGGGGGCTTCACCTGACTGCCATGACTTTTCAAATATCATGGAGAGTGGCTTGGCAACTACATCAGCCAACTCCCTCAGGACTCTGGGATGCATCTCATCATGTATGAAGTATTTATGGATGTACACATACTGGGAATAATTGAGATCCAAAATAAATAATATGCAACATATAACTCTGGAACACCTTATTTCCCCCCAATAGACCTTCCTTTCTAGGCTCTACTCTACTGACTCTACCAAAAGCCAAGTGGAAGAGCCACCTGCCTTTCAATCCAGCAGCAGCAGCAACACTGTGGTACAAGAATGTGTGTCCTGTGCAAGATCTAGGCTCAGTCTTCAACAAGGGTTTGTTGTTGTTTCCATTCACATCTCTCTGACCTCCTTTTTGAACACTTATCTCAGTGTTCAAGACACTTACCACTTATCTCTGTTACAAATCCACTTTTTACACTCAGAATAAAAATCTTGTTGCTTCTTCCTATTAGCCCGTTCTAACCCAAACAAACATCCAGGCATTGTCTCCTCATAAAATAAGACGTCGGTAATCTTTAAGTTGCCTAGAGCTTTCTGCATCTTTAATGTATAAATCTGGGATCAGCACTAGTCAGGAGAATGAAACACTCTTTCTGGTTGCAGGGTGACCCCCTCAGAGGATGGCCAAGGTGCAGTAAAGACATTACTTCTAAAGAAAATCACTGCACTTACAGAACCAAAGCAGAGAGCATAAAATTTTTCTCTGCCTAATCCCTGGAAAACCTACAAATTCTGCCATGTTCCTATGAAACAGCAAATTAGAAACCAACATAAAATGAAAGTTTGTAGCCTCAGATTAAAATTTCAAGGCTATGCAGATTCAAGGTTTTCATTTGCATACTCAGTTTTGCAGCTGGGTTCCATTCAAACAACAATAAACCACCCAAACCTTCAAGTTTCAGGATTTTAAAAGCCAGAACTATTGCTGGCCCACAAAAGACCAACTAAACACTAAAATTAGTTTAAAAAAAAAAATCTGCCTCAATGCACCATGGTTCCTTCCCTAATCTGTGAGCCACCACAGTGCATCACTGGAGTCTAAATTCACCCGCAGACATTCACTTGTAGGGCAGGTCATTGCTGTGTTCCCTAAAAATGTGCAAGAGGAGAAGGAAAGAAACCCATGACTACTGTGCTCTGCCACAGATCAGAGACATGTATAACTCTAAACTATGCCATGAAATTAGGGTCAGGAAAGATGTTGATCCTCTACTGTCCACCTACACACAACAACCTTAACACATGGTCAACAGCAACAGTGAGCAGTGGCCTTTGCTTATGGCTCCAGATCATGATATAAACATCTCAGCCAAGCATTTTCCATCAGTACAGAAGGCAAAATGAGAAGTCTCCCACTGTTTATGAAGTAGCAAAGATAATACAGAGAGACTGAAATCCCTGAAACCATCCTCAAAATCAGTAGTCAGGGGGATACAGGAGAAAAATTAAATGGCTGCTGAATCCAGATACTTTGAGCTGTTGTCAGAATTAGTCCCACAAATACATTGGGAAATGAACATACTCACTACTGTCACTTGTAAAACTCCTCTGATGTTTGATAACATCTCTAAAAATTTATAGAATTTTAGGCTGTATCCCTAAAAATAGCATCAATGGTATTGCTATCTTTTGCATTAGCTTATAGGATTAAATACATTATAATTCCATGGAGAGCTCTACATTTGCATTAGTCTAATTCTTGGAATGGAAATTTATAAAGCTTTCACAAGCCTAATAGAAAAGAGATGATGAAGTTAGTGTATTGTAGTTCAGCTGCTGCCTGGACTGGGAAATAGAAAAAATGGATCGTAAGAAAAGACAGTGGCTTTCCCTTTAAAAAATATCAATTATTCTTAATTTTTATTATTTATTACATATAAGTAGTAGTGCATGCAGGCTGCAACCATGGTAAAGGTCCATTGTATGAGGCACTGTACAAATATGTATAGCAAAAGGGACTCTGTCCTGAAGAGCCTCCTGTGTAAGTGCATATATAGGTGATATTTTTCAGGTGGATGTTAGTGAACACACATCACACTTCAAACTGGCCATTGTACCAAACCCAAGCTAATGAACTGCATTGAAGGTTAAAAAAGCCTTCTTAACGCAAGCTTGTGTCTTCTAGACAGGGAATTGACAAATCTTGCTTACCCTGAATAGCCAAAACAGGAAAAGCATGGCAAAAAAAAAAAAAAAAAAG
>VYZW01013460.1:331-10494 GCA_013401315.1 Balaeniceps rex
TAAGTGCTTTTTTTTATTATTATTTATTATTGAGGTAGGATGATTACCCCATTTAAGTGCTTTTTATCTGCAGGAGTGCAACGATGCCCCCCCAATTTTTTTTTGGGGGGGGGAGGGGGAGCAGGGTTATTGCCCCTATTTTCATGGTTTGGAGGGGGTGGTATGATGAGGAAGTCCCCCCCCCCAAGTGTTTTTTTGATGGGGAGATGATTCCTCATCTTAAAAATTTGGGTTAGGAGATATTTTTCTGCCCAGTGTACTTTTGTGGGGGGGGGGGTGGTGGTGGTGGTGGTGATTTTTTCCCATCTATTATTACCTATTATTAGCTCTTAAATAAATTTAATATCAATTTAATAATTAAAACATTGGCATCTCGGGGGAGTGGTGCCCTCTGTGGTTTGCAGGCAGGACGTGATATTCCCCCCGAGTTTTTTTTCAGGGGTGGGGAACTGTATTTTTCCTCCTAGCGTTGTTCTGTTGGTTTTTTTTCCCCCGGGGAGGGTGTTTCTCACTCCCGGTGTGGCTGGGGGGGCTGGTCCTCCCCTGATTTTGGGGGTCAGGAGATGTCCCCATGGATGTTTTGAAGAGAGAAGAGCAGTGTTTATCCCCTGAAGGCTGACGGGAGGGGGTGCCCGTCCCCGCAAGCCGGCCCTGCCGCTCCCCGCAGGGCTGCTCCCCCCTCGCAGGATCAGCAGGGTGATGGCGGGACCACCCGAGTCGGGTGGGGTGGGGTCGGATCCGCTTCCCCGTGGTGGCAGGAGGAGCCCCGCTGCCCGCGCTGGCAGCTCCGAGGCAGTTGTGCCACGCTGTGCCCCCCTTTGCTGAGGGTCCGCTGCTCCCCTCTTCCCCCCGGCCAGGAGGTTTGTGTCTGCTCGGTGCCTACGCAGACAGCGACGATGAGGAGGGCGAAACCCCGGAGAAGTCGGCTCGTTCCGCAGACGCAAATGGCAATAATTCGGCAGACATCGACAGCACGCTGGCCAACTTCCTGGCGGTTAGTGCCGCTCCGGGGAGCTGGAGGGGAGAGGGGGCGGAGGGGAGTTCCTCCTTGGGAGGGAGGGGGATGGCGGAAAGAGGGTAGTTTCACAGTCGGAGACGTTGTGCTCTGCCGATAAATGCTTTGACTCCGCTTTTGCCTCCTCTGGGATTTGAAGTTCACGGTGGGATGTTGTTTTTGTAGGAGATCGATGCCATCACGGCACCTCCGCAGCCCACCGAGCCCGCCTCCGCGCCGCCCCCCACGCCTCCCCGCCCGGAGCCGAAGGAGTCGGGCTCAAGCCAGTCCTCGGGCACCGCCAATGGCGCGGGCTCAGCGCCGGCCCCGGAGTGGCAGTACGACACCCAGTGCTCTCTGGCAGGAGGTGAGCACCTCATGGATCCTGGGTGTTGGGGCTGTCCCCACTGCACCCATCTCGGGTGGCTGCTGTCCCCCATTTTGCTCGCCAAAGGGAGCTGAGGGTGGTGACACGTGGTTGCCACCGGGGAAGATGGGGTGACAACCGCCTGGGGAACCGGTCCGGTTGGCGGTGGGACACAGGCTTTGTGCGTCCTGTGGGTGACGGCCTGTCCTTGTACACCCGGCAGTGGGGGAGCTGGAGATGGGTGACTGGCAGGAGGTGTGGGACGAGAACACTGGCTGCTACTATTACTGGAACACCCAGAGCAACGAGGTGACCTGGGAGCTGCCGCAGTACCTGGCGACGCAGGTCCAGGGCCTGCAGCACTACCAGCACAGGTGGGAGAGACCCCCGGCCCTGCAAGAGGAGGCACTGGGACGTTGTCCCCGAGCCTGCCCTTCATTCCCTCCCCTCTTCCTTAGCAGCACCGTGGCAGGCGCCAACGGCAGCTTCGTAGCAGCTGCCGAGCTGTACCCCCAGGAGAAGGGGGCCACCCCGGGCAGCGTCAGCCGTGGGGCCAGCCTCGCCAAGCGGGAGGTGAAGAAGGTCAGTCAGACGGGCCGAGCACCGGGTTCTGGTTGCCACGGGGCTTGTAGGCACCCCTTTGGGCTTCCTCAGCAGCGGGTGGGTCACTCTGCTCCGTTTGCAGTCCGAAGGGCGGGCCCCTGGGCTCCTTCCTCCGCGGGCTGCGGTCTCCTTCGCTGCTCGGGGAAGGCGTAGGGCTGGGGTGAGGGGGCAGGGAGCCACGGCTGCTGCCGGAAAGCTCACGTGGGGCCTCAACCTGCAGGAAGTAAACGAAGGCGTGCAGGCCCTCTCCAACAGTGAGGAGGAGAAGAAGGGGGTGGCTGCGGCCCTCCTGGCACCGCTCCTGCCTGATGTGGTGAAGGAGGAAGAGGAGCGCTGGAGGAGAAAGGTGATCTGCAAAGAGGAGGTTGAGCCGCCCCCGGAAGAGGAGGCAAAAGCAGAAGAGGCGGCAGCTGCTCCCGAAGAGCCGGAGCCCAGCAGGGATCCCCTGGAAGACACGCTGCAGGAGGATCTGTGCAGCGTGGTGCAGTCGGGGGAGAGCGCTGAGGAAGAGGAGGAGCAAGACACCCTCGAGCTGGAGATGGTGCTGGAGAGAAAGAAGGTAAGGGGGAAATTTTTGTCGCCAAATGAGGCCGTGGGTGCAGCCAAGGAATAATTGGGAATAAACTGGGAGCAGCAGATGTTTTCGTCTCTGTCGTGTCTCCTTTGGGAGAGCGACCTTGCGGTTTCCCGTGCTGCTCCTATACGGGCTTGGGTTCCTTATAGATCTGGGTGCTAATCAGCCGCAGCTTCACATGGACACTGCTGACAAGTCGTTAGCTGTTGGCAAACTCTTGCTCCGTCTTTGCTGCCGTTAACGTGGTGCCCTGATTAGAGCAGCTCTTTGCTCTTCTTTCACGGGTGACTCGTAACCGCCACTGCTCTTTGGGGGAGGCTCAGGTCCCTGAAGTGCCGCCTGCTGTCGTGTCTCTTGGCAGGCGGAGCTGCGCGCCTTGGAGGAAGGCGATGGCAGCGTTTCGGGCTCCAGCCCGCTCTCTGACGGGAGCCAGTCGGCCTCGCAGGATGCAACCCGCAGGCTGGCCTCCAAGCGAGGAAAATGGAAACTGTTTGTCGGAGCCGCCAGCCCCGAATCCGCGAGTCGTGGCTCCAGCAAAACGGGCCGGGAGAGCCCGGAAGCGGGAGAAGCAGGTAATTGGAAAAGCTCCCTTCGGAGGGAGGAGTGGGTATTTGGAAAGGCCGCAGCCCTCTCCCACCGGGGTCTCCTTTCCCCGAAGATACGCCTGGAGCCCGCAGAGCCCCACGTGGCGCATAGCGGAGCCGGGACGGGCATTGAGGTACGTGTGCCGGGCAAGGGGCAGGCCCGGAGGGGTGGCTGTCACCGCTGTCACATAGCCGAGCTCACAGGCTGGCAGCGTGAGCGTCATGGGCACAGGGCAGCGTGGGGATAAGCCAATGCTCTGCCAGATTCTCTCCTTTATCCTAATTACAAAGAGCATGAATGGGAGAGTGCCCATATGTAGCGCTTTTGTCAGGAAAACAAATAGGAGAGCGCCCGTACTCGGCGCTTTATCGGAAGGAGAAACACAGAAGCGTGGTAACGGCTGGTTCACGTCCCACCGCCTTCCGCTTTCCTCACGACGTTATAAATCCTCACCGTGGTGCATGGGGAACTGTTACCTTCCTCTTTTAAAGTTGTGTTTCTAAGCTGTCTGGTAACAGTCGCCAAATTTCAGCCAGGCGAGGTGTTCCCCGAGAGCCGCTCCGGCTCTGCGCTTGTTGGCGCGTAGGAAATGTAAGGCAGGACCTCACTGTGAGGAAGATCTGGTGCACGTAAGGGTTGTTCGATGCCAGGTGTGCTTTGGATAGATCACCTGAGCGACAACAACCCCTCGGCAGAGCTCGTGTTCCTGTTAGCGCTCTGCTTTCCCGTGGTACAGCCGTGTTTTTTCAGAGACTGTTGTCAAATATATCTCGGATCAGTTCAGCGATTGTTGCGGAGCAGCGTATAAGTTTATTGCCTTGGGGAAATCACGCAATTGTGGCTGGTAGCGCTCCACTACAGCCCGTGCTTCGCTGCCTGTGCCAACCCCCCTGTCCTCCCCAGCCCCTCCAGAGCTGCGCTCCCCGAAACGTGCTGGCCGCAGCGTTTGAGAGAACACCCTGTGCCTGGCAGCCC
Source organism: Balaeniceps rex (assembly GCA_013401315.1). Classification (NCBI taxonomy): domain Eukaryota; kingdom Metazoa; phylum Chordata; class Aves; order Pelecaniformes; family Balaenicipitidae; genus Balaeniceps; species Balaeniceps rex. Next base: position 4,430 of record VYZW01013460.1, read on the forward strand.
CGACGCCCAGATGTGCCGGTCCCTCCCCGGCATGAAGCTTGGGGCCAGCTGCCTGCCTCGTGGCAAAGAGGGAGGCAGCCCCTCCGGCGCAGAAAGCTGGCTGAATGAGGGACAGCTGCTTTTCCCAGGAAAAACTGGTACAAAAGTGCCCTGAGCCCGGAGCAGGCTGTGTCATGCTGAAGTGGGAGATGGCGCCTGCCCCAAAACGGGGTTGATGTGGCCCAAACGCGCCTGCTTCAGGCAGAGGCGTGATCTGGATGGCAGGCCTGGCGTTAAGTCAGCAACGTGGTTTGTCCGGGGTGGCTCCGAGGGATGGCTTTGCAGGAGGGCTTTCCCTTGCGCCTCGCAGGCTCGCGAGCAGAATGTCCCTGGAGCCAGCTCTTCCCAGCAGTGCTGGTTTCCCACTTAACCTGGGGAAGAGGAAGCTGTTACTCTAAAATAACCTGTTTAGAGTTGAGCACCGTGCTGCTGGCGGGTGACTGAGGGAACTGTCCTGCCCTTGAGTGCCAGGGTGCACCAGGAATGTGGGTTTTTTGTTTTGTTTTGTTTTGTTTTTTTTTCCCCCGAGGGCTTTTGGTAGGAGTCCCTTGCCAAACTTCCCTCCCTGGAATTTGTCGCTTGGACGGTGAATTAGTCACTGCTGTCCTGTGATGTGGTGGAGCCGAAACCTTACGGTCTTGACAACTTTTTGCAAGCTCTTTGCTCTTTGATAATTGTCTCAACTTGTTTATAATCAACGATACCTTTTCTTGACAAATTATTAAACCGCTGGAGTTTAATGATTGCCTGCCAGGCGGTTAGCTCTCTTCACGCTTCCTTGAAGCCCTGTGCTCCATCCAGGCTGCTCCTCCTTCCTGCCCTTGCGCTGTAGCCCCTGTAATTCTCTGCTTCCCGTGCTGTCCTTCTGGAAGGACCCCCACCATCAAAACACAGAGGCAGTGACCTCTTTTTTAATTTCTTGTCGACGACTCCTGTAGGAAAGAGGCCCCGGCTCTTTCCTTGCCCTCTTCCTGCATCGGCTTTGGCTCCCTGGCACGGTGTCTCCAGCCGGCTGTTGGCAGCGCCGTGGCGGTGGTGGCAGAAGGGCTCACCTGTCATTTCTTCTCCTGCAGCGGCGAGCACAGAAGCAGCTGATGCAAATTCAGACAAAGAGGCAGAGTCTGAGGAGCCCCAGGAGAAAGCAAAAGCACAAGGGGCACCAAAAATAGAAGAGGAGGAGCAGGACCTAAAGGTATGGTGACGCAGAGGTGCGTGTCGGTGAGATGTCGGTGAGATCCGTCCCAGCTTGCGTAAGGGACGCAGCTGGGCGCTCGGCCGCTCCCCCAGGCCCTGGCCAGTTCGCTGCTCTCCCAGGGCCTCACCGTGCCGCCGGCAGTGCGGAGGGACGTGCTGGCTCCCTCGGCCACCTCTGCCCAGGGGATGCCGCAGCCACCAGACAGCGGGGACACCTGAGCTTTGGGGCTGGGGGGTTTGGCCCAGCTGGAGTGACCTTAGCTGCCTCCCGTGCTGCCGGCGGGACGGCACTGTCCCCTGCTCGAGTTCTAAACCTCAGAACCCAGCGCGGCTGCAAGTACAGCTTGCCTTGGCCCTGTGAAAGAACGGCCGTGCAGGATTGGGCCAGTATCTCTGCAGCCCGGTGTCCTGTCTCCAGCAGGCGCCAGCAGCAAAGGCTTGAAAGTGTTTAAAAAAATAATAAAAATAAAAACAAAGGAGGTGGGGGGGGGGGATAAAGACTGAGCCCTGGGTCTGGTCATGAGAGAGAGCGAACGCTTTTGTCTTGACTTTCTTCTCACCAATAACGACATTACAGTCCTCTGGCACGTGCCCGTTCAGGCGTCCCGTTTCCAGGCTGAAGACTCCTCGTCCGTAATCTCTCTGTGTCTGGAGGCTGCCGGTACCTGTCGCTCTGCCCTTCGCCCGGCATGACTTTTGGAAGTTGTTAGAGGCAAATTGGGGAAGCCCTGGGGATTTCTGCAGCGTCGTGCTGATATTTTCTCTTCCGAGCCTTGGTTTGCTCTTTTTGGCTGCGGCTGAACAATTCCCAGAGCCCCTTCCTGAGCCGTAGTAGTGACACACAGAGCTACAGGCTCTGGGTGATGGTGACACAGAGCAGTAGGGCAGATCTTTGCTGTTTGTCCTTTTGATTCCCCGGTCGCTTGTTACCTCGAGATCTCCTGCAGCGTTAAATTCGGCTCCTGAGTAATTTCATTTTGTTAGCAAATGTTGTCACCTCCCTGTGCCAGATGGTTTACGGATGGGGAATCGCCAGCTCGTGGTAGAACCCCGGTGGAAACCTGCAGCGAAAGCTGACCTTTGGTCCTGCCCTCATTTCCCATCGTTTAATCATTTTTCCAGCGTCAAAGGGAAGGGCTTCGTGATTGTCCTCGTGACAGATTTAGCATCTCCCGTAAAAGAACTCTAGCAGAGTTTTGAGATGTGATGTTCCTCACCCAAAACCACAGAGCCCTCCCTCAGTATAGCATCTACATGAGGCTTGTCTGATTTTTTAAAAATTTATTTAAAAAAAAAAAAGAAAAAAGGAAAAAAGCCTGCAGCAGGACCACGCTCGCTGGCTGCTGTGCCCCAGGTGGCTCGCCGAAAGGCTTTTAAAGCTGTCACGTTTGCTGTCCCCTTTTCTCCTGGTACTGGCGGTGTTCTGTGACGGACTGTGTGCTGTAGCGTGGTGCTTTCCCATGCAGGATCCCTTTAGAGCTGTTGGAGGAATGCCGTCTCCTCGGGTAATCGGTACCGTTTGCTTCATCGGTTTGGGGTAATCTCTCTTCTGCCGGCTCTCTGGTTTGCAGGAGATCTGCCGGGTCCTCCGCTGCGAAGTCACCCTCTGCCGTGGGATCTTCCCTGGCTTCTCCGTAGCCACGTTAATGTGGGAATTCATTTCCCTGCCTCGGGCTTCTCTAGTGCTGCTTGTCTGTCTGGCCTGTCCCCCTCTCTGGAGACAGACGCTGCGTTGTCGGCTTTGGGGACTTTCCAAAGCCACTTCTGAAGAGCGAAGGAAAAAAGAAATTTTTAGAGCCCTCCTTAAAGCAATTGTGGTGCCGCTTGCAGGCGTCCACCCCGTTTCTAGTCTTGATTGCTTTCTGGCTTGTAGCTGCTTTCATGCAGTCCCCTCAGTCAGGGGGATTGACGCAGGGGATCCCCGTGTCCCCACGCAGTGCCCGAATTGGAGGTTTGACTCCTGCGGGACGCTGGGCTTGAGTAACGGTGGGCGCTGTGGGCTGGCCCGAATCTTTAACGTAGATGCTGTCTCTGCTCGGGAGTAAATCCAGAGCTGTTACCCCTCTCTGCTGCGCTTTCCAGCTAGTTCCTCCGGAAAGTGGCGATTTACGAAGCCTGAAATTATATCCTGGCCCGTTTCCTTTGGGAAATTGTTGAACTATTATATTTAACGCTTTCTGCCCCGGCGATTGCTCTGCTGTAACTCCAGAGCTGGGGCGCCGAAGCATTCCGGGCCCGTACCCTCCTTCGCCTGGTGCGGAGCGGTGACCGTGCCGAGAAGCGCTGGGGGCTGTGGCTGGGAGCAGGGAAGGGTCCGCACGAAGGAGTTGGGGTTCGCTGGCACCTCCTGCAGCTACAGAGGAGGTCTCATCCTGCCACCCCCCACTGACCCCGTCCCTGGGGCGCAGGAGGTAGCGGGGCTTAAAGAAGGGGGTGACAGGCGCACACGTTCAGGGTGGCACGTCCCAGTCCCGCCAGGCTGAGGGGCCGCGGGCGGTCCCGAGTCCTCTTTGCCGGGGAAGGCTTCGAACCACGTGGCCGCAGCCGCCCGGTGACGCTACCCGAGGGCGGCTCTTTACTCTCCCCTTTCTCCCCTGGCAGTTTCAGATCGGAGAGCTGGCAAATACTCTGACTAATAAATTGGAGTTCCTGGGCATCAACAGACAATCTATCTCCAACTTCCACATGTTGCTGTTGCAGACAGAGGTAACCGAGCCTTCGCCCCTCGCTCCGGCCTTCTGTTCCGAAGCGGATCAAATACTGTCCGCCGCTCGAGCGCCGGTGCTGCGTGAACCTCGTGGCCGCGGCGGCACGGCACGGCACCGCGCGCCCGCCCGCCCGCCTCCTGCAGGGCCCTTCCTCCGCGGGGGGCGAGCATGGCTTTGCGCGGAGGCGGTGTCTTCCTCCTGGCCCCCCCGAGTCCCGTGCCGTAAGGGAGCCTCCCGGACCTCGAGTCCTGTCCCGAGGGCCGCTTGCAGCCTCCCTCAACAGCTTCCCCCGGTTCTTGCCCTCTAGACCCGCATTGCAGACTGGCGAGAAGGTGCTCTCAATGGAAACTACCTCAAACGCAAACTCCAAGACGCAGCCGAACAGCTAAAACAATACGAAATAAACGCCACCCCTAAAGGCTGGTCCTGCCACTGGGACAGGTACGCGCTCTCCTACCTTTCTCACCTTTCATCTCTGACATCTCAGACATGATTTGTGACCATCACCACCTGACGACGTGGCGCCGTCCCTCTCGGAGACTGAGAGCAGCTTCTGTTAGCAGTGCTGGGCAGGCAGAGAAACGTCCGGCACTCGCAGAGTTTGGGCCAGCCACCAAACTGGAGGATCCAAACGGAGTGCTCAGTGCTTTGAGACGGAGCTGATTCCCTGATCGGACAGAGCTGGTTTTCACTCTCGCGAGTGTAAAGCGCTGTGGAGGGCGGGCCTGGGGGGTCGCGCATGCGAGAGCTCTGTGAACTTTGCAGGATCTCTGGATCACCTCTTCTGACCAACAGCTCTGACAAAGGACAAACTTCAACTCATCGACGGAACGAAGAACAAGATTTCTGTCTCCTGCCAGCAGGTCAGACCCAAACATTTCTTTGTCTATTTGGCTTTCTTGATTAATTTTCCTTTGTTTGAAATCTTTGCTGTTTTGTTTTTCAGCTCCCAGATCCGCTCCCTCTCTCTAGCATTCACTGTGTGTTTGACACCAAGAGTATCATAAAAGCGACCTCCGCGCACCACGGGGTAGGGGGGCAGCCGCTTCTCTCCATTGGGCTGTTCCCCGGTGCCTCTTCTTGGAGGGCGACTTTCAGCCAAGGCGGCGGCTGAAAGTCCCGATGCTAGCGAGACGTCGCTCTGCTGCGCGCTGGCCTGCTTTCTCAGCCCTCCCCTCCCTCGGAGCGGGGGGCTCAGGGCGACGTTCACGCAGCCAGCAACGCAAATAGCTTTGAGCGAGCCGGCTCGGGCCTCTCCTGCCTCTGTCCTCAAAGTTGTTTGTTGCGTTTGGGAGAGCGGCAGCCCTGCTGCAGAGGGTCTTCCCTGCGAGAGCGCACCGCTGTCGTGGGCAGGCCCGCCTCGGAGTGTCGGTGGCGGGGGAGGGAATCTAAAGCCTCCTTCTCTTTCTTGTGATTTAGGGAGCATAGACGCTATTTCTATGTTAACGAGCGCTCAGGAGAGTCGCAATGGGAGTTCCCCGACGGGGAGGACGAAGAGGAGGGACAGCGGACCACCGACAGAAAAGCCGACGGTCCTCCTAAACCACCTCCAAAAGACAAAGGAGAGCACGCCGGGGACCCCGCCGAGCGCCCCGCAGGTACAGCGCAGGGGCGGGAAGGGGGGAGCCACTGCGGTTTGGGGGGTCCTGGCCCCCAAGCGGGGCGTTGTGGGGCCCCGCCGAGCGCTACGGCAGTACGCGGTGGCGCTGGCCTCCCTCCCCGGGCACCTCGCGGTGGCTTTAGCGAAACCGGGACAAGTGCCGCTGCCACGTCCCAGCTGTCCCCATCGGTTTTAGGCATCACAGCGGCGCCGGGGAAGGCGGCGTGCGGCTCGTCGTCCGAGCTCGTGGCCTGAGCTCTGCCTGCCCGCTCCCAGGCAGGGCCCTGGCAGGGAGGCAGCAGGCAGGAGCAGGCAGCGCGGTCCGTAGCGTGGGTTTTCAAGCCTGTGTCAATATGTATTCTTCAGGCTCCCTTTGTAAAGAATCCTTCTCAGGCCAAGTTCCTGCTACGTCTCTCATGCCGCTCACTCCATTTTGGACTCTGCTTCAGTCCTCTGTCCCGGTCCTCCAACCTCCCTTGCCTTTGGAAATGCCTCCGCCGCCACCGCCTCCACCGGACTCGCCC
>VYZW01013464.1:0-19101 GCA_013401315.1 Balaeniceps rex
GTGCTTAGTTGCCGACTGGGGCTAAACCACGACAAGTATCTAGTCAAAATGTCTTTTAATATTGTGAGCAGTTATTTCATTTATTTGCCATATGAAGAAATATGTGTTGTTTGATGAGTTGTGGACAGTGAGAAGGAAAAATGGAAAATTTATATTCTTTTCAATGTAAGAAAACTGTATAGTAAATATGTTACCTGCGTAAAGTATATTATTTACAGTAGGAGCACTCCAAGAGAAAAAAAAAAACAAAACAGAAGAACATAAACAGAAGAAACGAATAAAACTTCTTTTTTCTTTTTTTTTCTTGTTCCCCACCTCTTGAGCATACGGGATCGCAGTATTGGTACCAATATAGGGGAATAAAAATTGAGGTTTTAAAGAGCGCTAGAGTCATGGGCGTATATCATCAGGTAATATGAAACCCAACTATAACATGCTTCTGGCCGTTCATAAAATCAGAAAATCGACCTCATCACTGATGTAAGGTAAAAAGTAGAATGGTTGTGAAATGAGGAGAAGTAGACTGGTTTGTCCTGCAGTAAGGGAATGGCAGTCACAGACAGCAGGGTTACCGCAGCCTTGAGTAATGGTGGTGCCACACTCACAGCTTGTCCTGTGGAGCCTGTTGTTGACAGGCTAGCAGGCTGCCATACACATAAATTTGAATTTGTCAAAAGAAATAGAAGTTGTCTTTCAATGTCCTCATTTCCTGCTGTTTCACCGTGTCTCATATGTTCTGCTGTTCCCTTTCAAATACTGGCCTCTTGCTGCTTTTTCTTTCTAGGATTTCCTTCTGAATGTCTTGAAATTTTACATATAGATGATGGTCTCTACAGCAGACTACTAATTTTTAGTAGCAGTTCAAGTGGAAATTGAGCTTTCAAGCAACAGTTTGGGGGTTTTTTTCAGTTAAAAATTAATTATTCACTTTTAGATAATGGACTATATATCTTGCATAGAATTTTTAAGCCAAACAATGGAAATTGTTTCCAAAAGTATTGGGAAACTGTATCCTTTTAGTTAGCCATGTAGTTTCTATAGGCCGATTTTCAGTCTCTAAAATTATGTTTGACTTCTCCAGATGGGAAAAAAGTGGAAGAACCCATGTTAAACTCCTACCTGAGGTCAAGTAGAGCGAGTATACTTGCTCTTTTAAGCATGTCATTTAAATTAATATCCCACTTACTGCAAACAAGCTTCTTGAGAACAAGTACAGTGGGTGCAGAGGAACTCCCTCAATAGTTCTTGGTTGTAATACATGTGCACTAGATCCTCCTGCTCAGCTGGACTTCGACACAGGACAGCAAAACAAGCACAGTCCCTCTGGCACTTAAGCTAATGGAGTAACCTCCATTCTGAATAAATAAATATTGGCCTTTCCTTTTCACTGATTAAAAATGATCACCAGCCAGCTCAGATGTGGTTGCATGGATTTTACCATTGCTACAGCTTTAAATGGTAATATTGAAAGCAAATATATACTTGATTTAACTATTCCATAGAGCAAGATGACAGGGAGTGACTATGTGCATGTGCCAGAAAATGCAATGAGTTTGACTAAATGTTTGTAACTCTTTAGAAAGGAGGGTGAGTCATCCACTTGTATGTCAGTACTAAAGGTTCAGTTGAGTCAATGAAAATACATTTGAAAAAATATGTTTGAAAGCAGTGCCACCTCAGATGCACTAAGTGTTTTTGATTCAGCTACCAAAATGTGTTTGTTCTCGAGGATGGCTTCTCACTGGCAAAGACTGACTACATAATTTCATTACTTATTTGTTTTCTGTATGATACCCTTCTTCCCTTTCAGTATTCCTGTGTCTTTTTTGTTAAAATAGTCATCAGGTGTTTCCTAACCAAGAAATGTTAATGAAAGCCAAAAAAATATGAGTTAGTGGGAATAAAAGCATGACAAGAAATGCTAGAACTTTTGCCTTTCGCTCTTCCTCCACAGACAAAGTCAAATCGAGCAAACTGGATGACTTGCTACAATGACTTAGGACTACCCAGTTGTCCAAGTCAGGGTACTTCCTCTGAAACATATCAAATTGTTTTGTTGATCCTGATAACTGTAGACATTTTCCTTACATCAGAAAGGTGTCTGAAGCAGTAAGAACTGAAAGTTTAGGCTGAAGAATTAGGAACGTTAGCTTTAATGGTCAGAATTCCCTATGTGGTCAATGCTGACAAAGCCAGTTCTCAGGTGTTTCAGCTGGGCATTTCCCTGATGGTTTGTGTCCCTAAGGGGAGACTTAACTTCACTGTGGACTGAGAAGTTCTCACCTCCTCAGTGGTTTATCACAAACTAGCCCATTCTTCAGTGCTTCGGGGAAGCTGACTTCCCAAGGGAAGTCAAAATCAGTTGCAGTGTGGTGTGCAGTGCCACCACTTTGCAAACACAGAAATGAAGTTGCCACGTACGTGAGCCATTGTATAGAGTCAAACTGAGTTTTGTTCTAAAGCTTTTGTCCAAATTACTTATCACATTTGCTTCTTTCACATCTTGGATGAACTGATCTAGATTAAGTCTCTTGTTTATACAGGATTCGTAATACAAGTAATAGCAACACTTCATAGTTAGGGAGTTCTTTTTGGTTTGTTATTGATGAAAATTACTGTGTTTAGTCTTGTTTAGTTACAGTTGCACCTATTCAGAAGCTTGACTATTTGTCTGTTACAAGTAAAGACAGTAGTAGAGGTTTGTCTGTTTTATTTATTCTCAAAGATGAGACTATGTACCTGAAAGGCTTCCAAAGTAAAATGTTTGAAATTTGGCTTATCATTTATACACCTCGGATTTTCTTTGCAGCCAGGATTTAAGCTCTAAACTGATGAAAAAAAGTGTTGCTAAAGCCTGCCCCTCAATAGAGGGAGAATTCAAACTCAATCAGAAAGAACATCTTCGTATGTGCGGAAATGCAGTACATGCAGTATTCTGTACCTCATAGTGTAAATATTAAACTGTTCTCTAAGATTCAGAAATCAGTAAGCCAAAAGACAAAAATTTCAGAATCTTTCTCTGATGTCCAAGATTTTGCACTAATGCTTGTGATTTTAATCAAGACTGAAGACATTCCCTTTTTTCTGTTTTCTAATAACCACATGTAGAAAAACAAATTACTTGAATAACAAGTGTTCATGGAAACAGTCTGCTATGGAACTGATGGTCCCTTCAATGAGAATTTTAGCCAAAATTGTTGCATTTGGCATCTGGTAGATACAGTTTGCGCTTCTCCACTGGAAAGTGGGCTCGCTCTTCCTTTCAAAAACCCTACATTTTCGTCTTTGCAGCTCCCACTGTTTAAAAATGCTGTTATAAAACTCTACTCACTATAAACTCAAAAATACCTGCACACTATAAATTAAAAAAATACAAGTATTCTGGAACATGTAAATGTAATTAACATTCCGTCTTTTATTGAAAGTTACATCTGAGATAACACTATAAATAAAATTAGTTTTTAGTTTATGGTGTGTTTCTTCCCTATATGTTTCTTTACGGAGGTAAGAACCATAATTATATGCATAGAAGAAAAGCAGTAGATGCCAACATTGTACATCCACTGCTTACCAAATAGAAACTGTGTAATAATGACTGGACAGATTGGCATAGATGTATTTAGTGAGCATCAGGTTAATATTTTATGAAATTAGTTAGTTTTTGTCTAAGCTTTGACAGTTTTTTAATGCACAAGTAGAGCTGTTGAATGGTTATGTTACTAAGTCAAATTCCTGCTCAGGTTGGTAGTAAAACTGAAAATCTACCACAGAACACTTTAATATCCTAAGTAACAGGAGTGTGAATCATCTGGGTGGTCAGTATAGCTTTCATGGTTCAAGTGAAGGGCTGAATAATCCTCAAATCTTTGTTCCCATCATCTGTGAGCCACTTTGGTCATTTTTTTCACCTGATTTGTATTTCAGATAAAGCTGTGCTGGAATTGCAATAGGGGTAACCTTCCATTAAAAAAATACTTTTCCATTGATCCTGTCACAGAGGCAATAACCTGACCTGTTTCAGATTTTAAAGGGACGTGTATACTTATATATGAAATATATGCACCATATATGAAATAATAAGGTTTTGTTTATTTCTTTGTTAACAGATATCTGGTTACATTAAAACCTTCTACATTCAGGTGTGCGTATCCAGAGGTGGCTATACTATCTCTCTCAGCTTAGAAATGGCCCATCAAATTTTGCCTAAAAAATTGTTCATACTTTGATTTGCGTGTTTATGGTCTGCACACAGTGAGCAATATTAATTGTTTATAAGATATTTTCTTCTATGGGAATAGTTAACCTTTTGAAAAATAATATTAAAATTACTGAAATTATATCTTTTCATTTTAGCCATTGACATTATGGATTATATACTTTTTTGAAATATTATATATTGTAGTGCTATTAAAAAACTACTGTTGATTTCATTATATTTTTCCTGATCTAATTGGAGACTGTATCAGTAGGTTTAATTTTGTTGTTCCAAACAGAACTTTATTTTTTCGATACTATCATGCTATTACAATTAATTTCTGCTCTTAATCTAGTTTCATTCTTACGAAAAATATAATACACTGAATCTGGAAAAAAATAATCTGGTTAGTGATGTGATTAATTTCAAAATCTCATTTTCTAATGGCATTAATAGATAAGATAGAATGTCTAATTAGAGTGAATTCAAGTTGTATTGAATAAACCTCATAAGGAAATTTTATATGAAAATAGGATACATAATAACTATTTTGGCTTTGACTTTTAAAATGCCATGTGTCTAATTAATAAATAATGGATTCTTTTTGCTTTCAGAGCAGAGAAAAGAATTCAACTTCATGAATTTCAGTGATCCCAACGATGGGGAGCTTTTCAACATAACTTTAGGAAGTTCTGTTATGCATGATGAAACTTCCAATATTTTCATTATCATATAATTAATCTTACGGTTTAATTCAACAAAGGAAAGGTAAATTAGAAGACTTGACAAAGAAAATATTTTTGCATATTGGGTCTCAGAAGGCCTTATGTACTGGCTTCAGAAGAGTATGATAAAGTGTACTGAGGACATAATATAGATTATCTGTAGAGCCTGTACAATAATTGGAGACTGTGGTGAGACTGCTCTTCACTCATTGATTAGCTTTCCTACTTTTTTGACATCAGAACTTTCTGCACCTCTCTGTCCTTCTTGGGTAGGCGCTAGATGAGGATAAACTAAAGATGAGGGATGAGTTATTATGACAAATTTATTTCCTTATTCTTTGATTTACATTTAATTTAGAGACAAATTTCTGAGAGCTGAGAAAAACCAGTGATAGCTATACTAACGTAATTGTGTTTGTCAATACATCTGTATTTCTGTTCTGGATATGTATGGCCCCTGCAGTGAGATTTTCTGATTTATTTTAAAATGGAAATAACAAGGTATTCTTCAGAAACTTAGGGGTGTGTGAGTATCCTTCTCTGTAATGACACTAGAAAAGTAGAGTGACTCCTTGTGCTGAGGGGAAAATATCCTTTTACAAGAACTGAACAGAAGTGCCAAGAGGGTCTGGTGTCATTACCTGAACGTCAGGGTCTGGATGTGAAACCGCTCCTACTCTGGGAGTATGTGTCCTGTCCCACAAACATGAACTGCCTTCAGACAATTGGTAAGACCTGCCCCTAGTTTCCCTCGTTAGAGTTGGGTGTTCTGGGCCTGCTGCAGGCATTGTGACAGCTACCTTGTTGATGCATGGTAATATTTGGTTCATTGCCTGTGAGAAGAGTGTGGCATCTTTAGAGAAGGGTTTTACAGCTTCCTCTCGGTTGGTCCGTAGTAGTAATTTTTAAAGTACTGGTGTTCATCAGTTACTCTTCTGTGTAATTCCTTGAAAGCTGAAGTTAGACTGCAAAAAAAGGTGTCTACCACAAAGGCTGGTAAACAGATTGTAGCTCTGACAGTAGAGAGGCAAACCACTTGTGTAGTGTTTGACTTCCAACTGGCTGGCATAGAGTTTCACCTGCAGCAGAATGGATCTTTCGTGTTCTAACAGGAGAAAAGGATGAAGGGAGAAAAGATGGCTTGTGTGGCTCAAGTTATTTCTCAGTGCTTCCCATGAGTCAGTAAAGCTATGGGCTAACTAAACTATGCCCGGTGCATCTTTCTTCCCTCATGACTGGGACAATATCTGTTGCTGCTGTAATAGTAATCCAGCATCAATGAAAGAAAATGTCAGTGACTTTCATGGAACTTCCCAGCAGAACTGAACAAACTGTGAACGAGGATGTTGGGGAGAGAAATTCAACCTTTAATATATTTAGCAGAGCAAGAGCAAGTATTAATAATCCCTCTTTTATTAAAACTGACTTAAAAGATCTATTGCGATTAGCTCAGTGGCTTTTCTTTATTGTTTCACAGAGTGAGGCATCAAATATTTTGACTGCAAGAAAAGGCTGATTCTTTAAAGTCTTACTAAGGGTAACATCTGTAAAAGCCAACCAAGTTTTTCTTTCTTTCTTACTGACATCTATTCAGCAAAATTTACAGATTTACAAGTTGAACTTGAGACAATTACTGCAAAAAGTTATATGATGACTTATGGCTTATGTCTTCCTGCCTTTCTGGATTGTATCTTGTCTTTTCGTTGTTTTAGTAATCAGTCAGCAGCCTGAGGTCCTGGCCAAACTGCAGGACACCTCTGGCTCTTTCTTCCACAGCCCTGCACACTGGGGGCGCAGCTGGATCACACTACAGCTCCCTTCCAGGCTCTGCAGTCTGGGTTTCCTGCCCCTCCTGGAGGCACAGGTCTTGTCCCAAGCTAAGGTCTCAGTTATTTACCTGTCCCAGGAGTCTGACGGACTTGTGTGTCCACTAGTTGTATTATAAGATGATTTTTCCTATTTATGCCTAATATAACCTTAAATCTTCTGTCTAGTGTCATGCCTAAGCTTGAATTCTCTGTCTTTACAGTGGCTTTTCTCTTTCAATTTATTCTCACTCTCCATCTGTTGATAGTTTCAGTTGCTAGATTTCCCAGATGAACTGATAGTAATAAGCCAATAATACTGTAAAATGCATAAGAAGTAGCATCCAACTTGTCTTACTGTAATAATCTTCTTACAGTCTAGTCTGCCCTCAAATGAAAAGTGTAATCTAAATGCATCGTTGTCTAAAGGAAAATGAAAAGCCTGAGATCTCTTCCTCAGCCAAGTTTTTACCCTTTGTAATTTTTCTCAAAAAATGGGAAAAAGTATCTATCATATGGCATTTTTATAAAACAGAAAAAAAATAGATGCATGTTAAAGAACCTCAATAGTAGCTGTGTTACAGTCTTCTGTTTTTATGTATTTTGCTGGAGTTGTTATTATGGACTCATTGCTTGAAATTTGAGTGTTTATGAATCTCAGGAAATAGAAGTACATTTCTACCCTTTGTGCTTCTGAGAGAAAATGTAAATTATGACTTGTTCTTAATCCTCTTCCCCTCCTTTCCTTTCTCCTCCCTTCCCAACTCCTTCCCCTTCCTATTTCCTTTCCCTTTGCTGTATTTTCCCTTAGTATAGGCTTTGCCTATGCTAATTTATTCTAAAACATAACGTCTGCTAACAGTTGTATGCTAATCAGAGTTTTTGGAGCTTTGACTCATAATTTTTGAGCACTGAGCAATAGGAGAGGCAATGTTCATGAACAGATGTCTTTGTACCTTCTCTGGACAAGATATTCTTCAATTATTTGGTGGTGTTCTCTGTATTGCTTTCACAATTACTGGCTTGCATGTAGGTCTAAATAGAGAGGTTTTCATGGAATACTTCCCACAATATTAACTTCTTCCATAATGTATCTGATGAATGAGCTGATTAAATAATTTACTTGCTTGATAAAATTTATTTGTTAAATTTACATAGAGAGAATAAGGTTTAATATAGTCTTTGGAAAGAAGAACACAGGAATGACAATGAAGTAGACAGTAGTGAGATGAATAGGACGGAGCTTGATTTTTTAAGATTCCTAAATATGTTCAAACCAAAAAATTTGCAACTACATTTATCTATCAACACTTATTTTCAGTCTATTTCCTGATTTTCTCTTTTCTTTCTTTTCCATCTGCTTTTGTCTTTTTAGGTAGCCTTCTTTGGCATAAGATTGGTTCAGTTGCTGTCTGAGTTTGGAAAATAAGTAATACACTTTAGATATTATTTCAGTCTAATTAATACTGAAAGCATTCTAGAATATGTACATGGATGTACATATGTACATGCAGTTGAGATAGTACATGGGATACTCTAAGTATGCTTCACTCCCTTATAACACCTGGGGGAATACTCTACTGCAAGTTCCCATGTTTTCCTGAGATGTTAATTCTACATTACCCCAGAATTCTAAGACTAAGGCTTGTGTAGTTGACCATGGTAGTGTAGGGTATTTTTTCCATACAGATGTATTTTGTGAATTCCTTTCCTCAGTCCTTATTTAAGTTGGAGGGTTAATTTCATTAATGATAAAACAGGAATCTTATCTTCCCTTCTTTATCACATTTTTTGGTGATTTTCTTTTCAAAGAAATCCCTTGGATTTCCTTCAGGTCCCCTTATGTTATGTAAAGACCAGCAGTTGCAGCCAACAGTCATATCAGCTAAACCAAGAAAATTGTCTGTGTTTTGACCTTTATTTAATATGAAGACAGTAGGTTAAAATAATAGTAAAACTGCCATATACTTAAATCCCTGGAGTCTTTCTAGTGAAGATTCTAACAAATTCCTATCTTACATTTTTCTTCTGTTAGTCCTACTCCTAGAAAATAATTTCTGCTTCTTTCTTTTTTTTTAAATTTCAGTTTTACAGTTATTACCTCTTTTTCTTTATTCTGTATATTTTTTCTCATTCTCCTTTTCATCCCTGCCTCCAATCCCCCAAATCCCTCCATTAATTGTTGGTCTCCCTGAAATAAGGAAGTAAGGAAGAGAGAGATGATAATTACTTTCCTGATCTACTTGACTAATTTTATAGGTAGCTTATATATTGATTAAGATCATATAATTATCTTTAGTTTCATATTGGTGTCAAACTACCAGTTGGGAAATTAGTACCACACTGATGAAAAGTTGCCTTGTGCTTCACGTTCAGTATCTGTAGTCCTTCCTCTGTCTTGTACTCTCTCTTGTTTCCCCCATCTCTTCCATCATTGTGGTTTTTAAAAAAAAATAAGCGTGAGCCAGCAATCCAGCATGCAGGCTGCTTTGGGCATTTTTTAAAGTTAGGGTTTGGATAAGTTTGTAATATAGGGGGAGTAACAAATCAACATGCATACAAATGGCACAGGAGATTCTTCTGAACATTTTCATTCCTCTGTAGGTAAATGGCGGTGGCTATAGATCACAGCCTAAAAAAAGTTTTAAACAAGGTTCTTTTCAACAAGAATTTATAATAAAGGACTAGGCATTTGTTTTGGCAAGCCATTGACTAACCATGCTTGTTTTTTCCATTGTTTTCAAAGCTTCATAAAACTTAACATTTTTCAGTGACATAGTGAATTTATTTGATGCATCTTTGAGCCCTTTGTTTCTGAAGACTTACTGCAATGTCGATCCAGTGAAGACATTCAGGCTATTTGAGAAAGAAGACTTAATTACCCTGTTCCAGAAAAATAGCAACCTTCTTCAGGTTAAGGATGATATGTGTGGCAGTACTATAGGGTGTCTTAAGGTATTTTTAGTTGCTGATTAATGGAAGGTATACTTCCAAGACCCTAAAAAATCAATGGTAACTTTTATTTTAAGGTTTACTTGTAATACGTTTGTAATTAATATTTTCTTTCTGAAAGCTTTACTGAAAAAACCTCCCATATTATTTTGTCAAGCAGAATTTTTTGGATGGATTTCAGCCTAAACTTTATGAATAGCTTAAATGCTGCAAAGAGGCAGACAGACAGACACACAGGCAGTTATGAAGGCTAGTTCTATTTTTCCCTTATGATACAAAGCAATATAATTATATTCTATTATCCAAACATCATTGTGCTCATATTCCCAGAGTGATTCAGTAACATTATGGGCACAACTCTTTCATAGTGTTACAGAAGGGCCTATTGATCGCCTCAACTTTCTAAAGAATGTTAAAATGTTCCCTTAGAAGTGCATAGGTCTTGTGCTTCCCCTCTGCAAAAATGACTTTTGTTCTGCAAGATTAGGGAACGAAATAGTGTGTCTCTGATTTAGTCATATGTTTTAATTTTAAATTTGTGCTTTATACAGTAAGTAATAGACAACTTCAGGAATACCATGCATGACTTGACTTGCATAATGGCACATGATTGTTCATACCATAATTTAAAACATTTTATCAAAACTATTTCTCACACTAAATGCAAGGCAGGAAATAGAGTTGCTGAGTATTAGTTAAACAGATAATTCAAGAGTTTGAGCGGGGTGAGTAAATCAAATGTGAATCTATTCAGTACTTGTCTTCAGATCTTTTAGGTAGTCAAGTGGCAGCACATGTGTTAACTAGAAATCAGCTTAGGTGGAATGGGTTGTGCAGGGTGTGAAAACTGTCTAGAAAACAAGGATTCCTACTGCTGTAGAAAATTTTTGATGTTTTGGATTTGTTTGTTCTGTGAAACAGAACAAGACCTTACCAAAAAATGAAGGGATTGAAAGGAGCTCTTGCTTCAGAAGAGCAGTCAGAGAGAAAGGAAGAGGGAAAGAGTAATACCAGAGTAGCCAATAGCACAAAAGTTTGTGCTATACACATACATATTTATTGATCAAGGAAAAAAATGAGTCTAGCACTGCACAATGTCCTTAATTCTGTCCTCTGTTTAAGAAACCTTCTGAAGGCATTGATACTTTCTGATAGAATATGGTTTTCATAAAATTCCCAGCTAGCTCTAATGGGTGTTGCAGTGAGTATCAGAACAGTGCTGTTGACAGGAAAGCAAATGTTTTCTGTGTAATATGGATTCCCAATTCTACATTGCTCTGTGGTAAAAGTGGAAGATATGCAATGTAGGTCAGCATGGTGTCAATTCTAGCAAATTAAAATACAGATGCTTCCTCTCAAATCAATCAAAGCATCTGTGAAACTTCACAAATAAGAAATAACATGGACATGTGAATCTACTTGACACTGCACAAAATAATCACTGTTTTTATTGTGGTTCTCAATAGCTCTCATACATACAAAATATGTCAAAATTTATAGGTGCACATAAAAGTTGCACAGTGACTAAACTATACAAAATTATATTTCTATATTTTAAAAATTTAATGCATTAGTCAAAGCATCAGATCAGAAACTTGGCTTGAATTTTAGAAAGAATAAATCATCTTTTACCATTGTCACATGGGGGAAAATCCCAAGTATTTCCTTTTGTCTTTGCTGGTGCTATGTACAAAATATGAATTGTTTTAGCCACTTACAGTAATGAGGCCCTGATGCAGTACAATTCCAAGTACTGTATTAACATAGATATGTTTCTTAGATCCTCACTAGAATAAGCCTGAGACTTATCTCTCTCTGTATAATTCCAAGTTTGTTTCTGCCACATAAAAGAGTACCTACTAAGCATTTAAACTTGATATCTCTTTCTGGGTGTTTGGTTTTTTTGTTTTTTTTTTTTTTTTTCATTTGGCAAATTATGTTTCATATTTTTCTCCTGCATTGCACCTTAATTGCCAAGTCCAGTTTGTGTTCTAGTTTTATTAATATTTAGTTCTGGCTTAATTGTTTGAATTAATGGTATGTGCACAAATTATAAATTATTGGCTCTGCAGTAGTTTCTCACAAATTATATCAATAGTATAATTTTAAGAGGGAATAAAGGATGCACATTCCTTACCATAAGAAAAGAAATGTTAGGCACCATTCTCTCTTACACAAAAGAACCCTTTTAAAAACAGATGTATGTAAAAGAATCCTATTAGTTTACTTGTGAGATATTTTCCTCCTTTACTTTGTGTTATACCTTTCATATTTATTATTTAATTAGCACAGTGTATTTACACAGGTGGAATACACCACTTTGCAGGACAGTGGCTTTTACAGCTTTCTGGTCTTATTTTAGCAATTTGATTCTTCTTTTTCTTTGGTGTTTGAACTAACTGAAGCCATTGTTTCATTTCAGTTTGGAAGACGTTGCATTGAAGATCTTTTTAATGATTTTCGAGATGGACGAAGACTTCTGGAGCTCCTGGAATGCCTTACAGGCCAAAAACTTGTATGTGTATATTAACACGTTTATTGTATATTGAAGTCTTGATGTCATGATAATTGTAGTAGGTGGTGTTCATTAATTTCCGCCATGATGAGGGCATGTGGAAACTATTTTCTAGGGGTCTGAATACTTTCAACTTTTTTTGTGACTGAGAGCTGTATTAGACAGTAACCCTTTGCTAGGCATATATTTGAAATGAAAATGTTCTACTTTGTAGTATGTGCTTATGTCCTGGTTTCAGCTGGGTTAGAGTTACTTTTCTTCCTAGTAGCTGGCATAGTGCTGTGTTTTGGATTTAGTATGAGAAGAATGCTGATAACACACTGATGTTTTAGTTGTTGCTAAGTAGTGCTTAGACTAGTCAAGGACTTTCTTTTTCAGCTTCCCATGCTCTGCCAGGTGCACAAGAAGTTGGGAGGGGGCACAGCCCAAGAGAGTTGATCCAAATTGACCAAAGGGCTATTCCATACCATATGACGTCATGCTCAGTATATAAACCGAGGGGAGTTAGCCGGGGGGCAGCGATCGCTGCTCGGGGACTGGCTGGGTGTCGGTCGGCAGGTGGTGAGCGGTTGCATCACTTGTTTTCTTTTCCCTGGGTTTTGTTTGTCTCTCTCGTTCTCCTTTTCATTACAATTATTATTATTACTATTACTATTATTATTATTATTATTATTTTATTTCAATTATGAAACTGTTCTTATCTCAACCCGTGGGTTTTCTTACTCTTGCCCTTCCGATTCTCTCCCCCATCCCACCGGGGAGGGGGAGGGTGAGCGAGCGGCTGCGTGGTGCTTAGTTGCCGACTGGGGCTAAACCACGACAGCTTATTAAGGAAGTGTGGCAAAGAGAAACAAGACTGAGGCAGGTTTATTTAGATATTTAGATTTTAGCTGGAATTCAGAAATTATTTATCACTAGATGTTTTTGCCAAATACAAGGAATGGAATTGAATGTGTAGAATTAGAATGTTTTGCTAATAAATTTCATACATAGAGGCTGTATATTGGAGTTGTACATGTCTGAAAAGAGAGAACAACTTGCTCTTACTAACCTGGAAATTCTAAAGCGACACGTCACACATATTTTTGAATATCCCCTCTTGTGTTCCTCCTTGGACTTTGTGAGCTTGGGATCTTTCTCTGAAACTTTCTCATAAAAGAGTAGTAAAGCAGGCTGGGAGTTTGAGAATCAAAATCCAGAGAGAATATATTTGTAAATAAATATTAAGCAAACTGATGCTTATCTGTTTGATTGTCATAGTAATGTTC
The DNA here is from genome assembly GCA_013401315.1 of Balaeniceps rex. Lineage (NCBI taxonomy): Eukaryota > Metazoa > Chordata > Aves > Pelecaniformes > Balaenicipitidae > Balaeniceps > Balaeniceps rex. The sequence continues at coordinate 13,461 of VYZW01013464.1, forward strand.
CTAAATTGTGCCATGAAGAAGACAACTAATAGTAATAAAATCAATCTAGAATTACCTGATTTTATATACATTTGAATCATTCATTCACTGAAAAATGTCAAGGTACCAAATTACCTTCCAACTGTAGATCAAATTTGCTTCACAATTGCCTTTATTTCATATCGGGAAGCTGCGTATGCACAAAGTACAGAAATATTCTCACTGTTGTCATAAACTTATGAAATAGAAAACTACAGGTGTAATATAAGATTTGAGTTAAACATAGTGTATTCTAGTTTCTGATTTGGGGCAGTCAAATTTGTTTTATTTTCTTTGTAGGCAAAAGAAAAGGGCTCCACAAGAGTTCATGCTCTGAACAATGTCAACAAAGCACTGCAGGTTTTGCAGAGAAATAGCGTAAGTAATCAGCCGGACAGGGTCAGAATGTCGTATAAGTGGCATACTTAATGCTTTGTAAGTGTTGGATCAAAGGCAGTTTTATTAATGTGACTTGGATACTTTGTCGTTCAGCATCAGGATGGAATGTATTTCAAAGAGTTTAAAATCATCTGCCAGCAAATATTTGAACAATATATCTATAACAGATATTATCTGAGGACAGATCAACATGCACAATTTTATGGTAACTCATGGTGTTTAAAATACATTTTAAAAGCTTAATTACAGGAACTCATCCATAGATGGTTAGAAGGTGCTACCTATCAAAATATCTACTCACAAGCTCTGATGATTATGAAGTCTGAAAAACTAGGCTTTTCCTACAAGAAATCTTTTTGGTAAATTTACATTGGTGTCTGTTGCTTATGGTTCATAACATTAAGGAAATTAATCATATCAAAACCACTTTCCATTCTACTTTGTCAAGATTGACTTTTCAAGCCAGTATCCTGTGCATCATTTTTGAGTAAATATTCTCATGATATCTTACTTATGCAAGCATTCTAATGGACCCATAACTTTAGCAGACATTTTCAGTGGCCAACTAATTATATCATATCTCCTCCTCAACAACAAATTCTAATAAACTGTACCATTCACTTAAACTTAATAGTAAGGTGTGATGGAACAGTGATAATGTCTTCTATGCTGCGTATTATATTGGATTTCTTGATAGCTGCAGTAGGTCACTAAAAATGATTGTTTGATTTTATAAATCTAAGGTAATGTTATCCATCTGAAGATTTGTGCATAAATGAAAGTGACCTTATAAGACTGGCATAAAGACCTCTAGCTTGATTTTTCTTTTTTTAAAATGGAATTTCATGTAAATAAATGGAAGAAAAAGCTTCCAATTCTTCAAAACCTGCAATATTTGACATTGTTGAAGAAAATCAGCAATACATTATTTCACAGTATACAAGGTTTTGATTGCATACCTGGAACGTGGTTACAAATTTTCATAGTGAATGCTTTTAGAAGTATTTATTCACTGTGTATCAGCTAAATCCATTAATGTGCTTTTCATTCAGTTTGCAGAACACAATAGTCCCTTTCAAATATAGAAAGAAAACAGACAGTATTCCAACTGAAGAATATAGAAGAAAAAACATTCTTTTAGAAAGTGAAGTGGTCATCTAGTGGCCATCATATTCATGTGATGAAAACCTTATAAGCTATACACAATATAAAAATTAGTATAGTATATCAAATTAGTATAGTATATCAAATTAGTATAGTATATCAAGTATATCAGATTACTATAAAGCCAAAAGATCTGTCTCTGAAATAGTTTCCTCAACCTTCAAAATCATCTCAAGAGTGATTTCTGTGGGACTTCAAGAATGCAAAATCAATGGTTCTGAATCTATTTGAAACCTGTAACTAATCTAGATTTTTCTGCTGGTATGTGCCATCCTTGCTCTGATGTTCTGCAGTCATCTGGGTGGTAACAGATTGAAAAATGCTGGTGCTTCCAGTCAATCCATTTTACAGATTTTTTTTTTTTTTCCCTCTATGGAAAGGTGGTAGTGGGGGATTGCACCAGTATAGCCTCAGGCAACACTGAGGCAAACTGGGAAGTGTTCCTCTGTTTCAGTGAAACAGATGTGGGCTCTTGTGTATTCAGGCTTCCATTTCCAAAAACAGATGGAGGATTTGGCCTGTAGAACATGTAGGCGATACCCTAATAAGCTTTGTAGTGGGTCACTTGCTATGCGGACCCCATTTGAAATTTGGGATATAAAGTCTAAGTTCCACTTGGGAAATATTCCAAGACATGGTTGGTTAGAATGAGTTGCCAGTCTTGTATACTTTTAGTACACAAGTAAATAATGAATTCTTAAAGAAAAGAGTTCTTAGAGAGTTTTAGTGTTCTTGACAAAATATCTACTTTGTATGTGATTAGTAAAAATTACCTATACATAGATGCATTGAAATAAATTAAAAAAGAGGCTTGTTTTGAGTGTGCAAAACCTTTAATCATTCTACAGATGTAACTTCAAATAGCTTCAGAAGTGCAGTAGAGATACACAGACTGTAATTTGTGAAGGAATGGGGTACTTTGCCGTATAAGTATCAGTTCTGACCATGAAAAACTGCATCTATGAAACAGTGAGGATACAAATTTTAGAATCATAGTTTCCATCCAAAAGTGCAGGTATTAGCTTGTATTGTCGTGCATTCACATCCCTGAATTTAGCTTTCTTATTTAGATAGCATAAAAAGTGGGGGAGGGTGAAGGATCATTTCACATGTGGAGGAGAGAATATTCCAGGGTGGTAAAAGGTGATGCATGATGAAGTTGTAAATGCATAATATAATTATGGAAAACAACATTACTAGACAAACTAAAGTGGAAAAGACTTGCTTAGATCACAGTCATTGGTTTCTCTGTATTTCAGAACACATCCTGCCTTGCCTTATACTTTGTAGAATTTAATTAAGGCAAAATATGTTCTATTTTAATCTAAATATGTAGAACAATATCTTGGGTTTGTAGGTTCCTACAGTGTCTAGATGAGCGTATAGCTTTCAGCAAAGTATATTATGTAAGGTAGTATGGAGGATAATATAGGAGTTTTTCTGTGTCACCCATCAGTTCTGTAATTCGTAATTTTAGAGGCTTAATATAAAAGATTTTTGAGTTATTATTAACTACTACTTTTAATTTTATGTTTTCACAACATGCTATAACTGCAATAATTGGAAGTCTAGATCACTGCTTGCTTTTTGCCAGCACATTAATTGTGCCATTTATAAAACACAAGTTGGATGTTTACTAAACAACAGAAACCAAATGAGAGATTTACCCTAGCCCATCCCTCCCTCTCCCTCACCACAAAGAAAATTTAACACCAACTTCTTATGCTTGCTATTAATCTCATACAAATATTTTTTTGTTTCTTTAATAGGTTGATTTGGTAAACATTGGGAGCTCAGACATTGTGGATGGTAATCATAAACTGACCCTTGGTTTGATCTGGAATATAATCCTCCACTGGCAGGTGAGTGGCACTGCTGCTTACTTTCCATGAAGTACCTTTATTCCACTGATCTTTTTTCCATTATTGTCCAGCCACAACCTACAAAGTAAACATAGACATTGCAAACAATGTCCTAAATCAGCAAGTTTCATGGCAGTCTGTTTACATATTATCTAGGATATTAAGAATCTTAAGAAGATAAATAGGTTTTAGAGCATTAGCAGCAGCTCTTTTGACTCTAATTTCACAGTCAGATGTTGCACGAGAATATATCATACAATTATTGTAAGAAAAATTGATAGGCAAAGCCAATGTGAATATATAGCTTTCATAGTCACTTTTCTTTTTAGTATCTTAGAAAGAGTGACTTTTATATTTTGATGAAATAATCACATTTGTTGCTTTTCACTGCTGACCCGTCCTGCCAAGAATTATTTTTAGAACACTGAAAAGCTGCTGCTCTGACAATTTATTGAAGCAGATGTGGCTCATTTAGCTTCCTTTCTCTTGAGAGAGAAAGGGGGGATTATGATATAGATCTTGTAAAAACCAACATGGTAGATGAGGGCACTTAAGTAAACAAATTCTGAGACAGCAGTAAAATAAAAATTCAAAACCAACTAGCATCTAGATGCTCTCAGTCTGTGTGTTTGTATGAATCTGGGCTAAGAGTCTGTCCATTTGTGTTGGTTCTGTTCCCCAAGCAATAATCTACGAGTTTTTCATAGCATTACAAGCAAAGATGGTCGAAAACAGAGCCTAAAAGACTTTGTATTAGAAACTAAACACTCCTATCAAAAAATCACATGTGCATCATTCATTGAAGTAGGGAACATTTTTTTGCTAACTTTACAGGACATGTAGTGAAAGCAACAGAGAAAAGCTGCAAATATTTGAGTCACTTCTTCCTTTGTCTCCCATTCCAATATTCCTAGTTTAATTGCATAACATTGTTCTAAATTACTTATTAAGAGCAGATGGAATATGAAACCTAGCTGTGCAGCTTTTACCAATAATCCTTGAATCACTGTGTTTTAATTTGTATGAATTATGGACTGAGATGGCTATTCATGTTCAAATTCATATTTTGATTTGTTCATATTTTATCCTGAAGAAAAGTGTTAAAGATGTGCTTTAATATTAGTTGTGTACTTATTAGTTTTTCTTTCAGCTTTTTCCACCATTCGTCTTAATGCATACTTGCACACGCACAGAAGACACACATGTTTCCTGGTATAGTCTGGTGAGGTTTTTGACAGCAGGCATGTGCTCTTAGAGTACCGCTTGCTTGCAGTACATAGGTGATTTGTTTCAAGCTTCATCTTGAGCCTAGTGATAACTGAGGCAGCAGCTGTGATGGTAACTGTAACTTCAGCTGAACTACCCATGTATGAAAAGTCCAGGGATCATATTTACAAAGCAGTGATTAAAGGCAAGACACTTTCTCAGCATAGTCATAATGATTCAGTCCATGTTTAGTCTATACTTTGAGTTCTGTGTTTCAGTTTGTTCTATTTATCGATTACTGAAAGGAAGTGACCGGCATGTTCTGGACTTCTCTTTTTATTCAAAATTTTGTATATAAATTTCTAATTTGGCCAGAATTCAATTTCAGTTTCTTTTCTAAAGAGTAGCTAAAGACTGGTTGGCAAGAAGAAGCCATTATTATATAATAACCCTGTTGCTGTTGCATAATGATGAATAATTAAAAAATAATACAAAGCCAGATTTCTACCTGGGCTTTTCTCTTTTTAAACAAAACTCAGGAGATGTTGGTTTGCTGCCTGTCTCCCTCAAAGGACTAGAAGAGTTCAAAGTGAATTTGCTTATTTACGGCTCTGCAGAGAAAATATTTTCCAGATTTTCATTCAAGTTTTGAAGTGATTTGCATGATCTAGAATATGTTCGTGATTGTTCTGCCCTGTTTATAGGTTGGTACTATCTTACATATTGACAGCACTTCTGGTGAAACAAGGCTGTAAGTTTCTTAAGAAAGGGTCCTTCTTCCTGTTAGTACCATTTTGTCTATCACAGATTTTCTTGGCACTAAGCAGCTGGAAGCATGACAGGCTGTTGTTAAAGACTAAGATTATGGACTGAGGGCCACTAAACCTATCTGCCAGTTGTCTATGGTTGGGTAAAACACCTCGTTACCTATGATAACTTATCAAGACTCCTCTATTTATTTGCAGTCTGTGGGAGGCCTAAAAAAATAAATA